>NW_026844077.1:8904507-8910592 GCF_029531705.1 Pantherophis guttatus | reverse complement strand
TGCAAAATCTCCATTCCTATCCCATTCCAGGGGAAGGATATTGCAAAATCTCCATTCCCACCGCACTCTGGGGCCAGCCAGAGGTGGTATTTGCCAGTTCTCCGAACTACTCAAAATTTCCGCTACTGTTTCCCCTGCCATGCCCACCAAGCCACACCACACCCACCAAGCCATACCCACAGAACCGGTAGTAAAAATATTTGAATTGAACTCTGTTTTTTACTGTTGGAAGAAATGTCCATCTGGGTTCAGTTCCAAGTGGGAAGAAAGATACTGTGAAAATGGAGACTGTTTGGAAAGATGGTGTAATGGTGGACAGGACCACATGGTTTGAGGTCCTGGGTAAAATGAGCACATGGGTGTGTGTGAGAGAGAGATTTATACCCTCTCTTGGCCCCCGCCTTGGAGCTTCCTGTTCCTGTGTAAGAAATGTACTCTAATTGGTTGTCAAACTCCCATGGGGCCATGAAGGGTAACTTTGTAGGTTGTCTTGAGTCCCAGGTCTGGTTGAATCTTGCTGGGTGATGATGTACTGAAGGGGGTTTGGGCAATTCCTATTATGGCTTAATGTCTTTGTCCTGGTTTGGATCTTGAGTGAGGGCTAATCCTATCATGTCCTGAGGGCCATGTCTTTTGTGTTGTAGATAAGCTGGCCCAGCCTTTGTCTTGTAGATAGATTGGCACCAAAATAACTGATGGGGACGGGCAGGGAGCTGAGGCTCTGAGTTTATATATTTAGAAACATGTTTCTTCTTTAGGGAAAATATAATACTCTGCCTTTTTAATATTTCCTAGAATATTTCATTTTACTAGGAGAGAGGTGGGTGCTAACTTCCTACAGTACAGAGTCACACTTTTCTTAAAAGAGCAGAATTAAACTCTGGGAATGTTTCTTGATCCCCACACCACCAGATTAATAGGTGAGAGGCGTGGCAAAGAACACATTTGCACCTTTACGTGCTGAATGCTCATTGCATTCTTTCCTATCCTAGTCAGATGAATAACATCCCATATGGCTTATTGCACTGGATTCCAGGGCCATCCTTAAACAATGTGTAGAAGTTACAGTTATGCAAACCACCATATTTAGATTGATAATTGGTGCAAGGAACAGTGTTCACACCAGGGAGGTATTGGAAGTTTTGCACTGGTTGCACAAACCTTGGGATATTATGGAAGCTGGTAGCTGATATCATGGGCCTGGTAGCTCAGCAGACTAAAAGCATTGTGGTTAACACTAGCTGTCTGCAATTACTGTAAGTTCGAATCTCACCAGGCTCAAGGTTGACTCAGCCTTCTATCCTTTCTAAGGTAGGTAAAATGAGGACCCAGTTGTGGGGGCAATAAGCTGACTTTGTATAAATATACAAAAGTATGAAGGCTATTGCTTAACGCATTGTAAGCCGCCCTGAGTCTTCAGAGAAGGGTGGTGTATAAATCAAATTTAAAAAGAAAAAGGATAATTTGCCCTGAAATAAGAAATTGTTACATCAGTCATCTCTCTTTCCATCTGTCTCTTTCCATCCATCTTTCAATATACATATACATTTCATATATATGTACAGTGTGTGTGTATTGAAAGATGGATGGAAGGAGAGAGAGCACGGGTGAAATCCAGCAGGTTCTGACAGGTTCTGGAGAACCGATAGTGGAAATTTTGAGTAGTTTGGAGAACCGGCAAATACCACCTCTGGCTGGCCCCAGAGTGGGGTGAGAATAGAGATTTTGCAATATCCTTCCCCCAGGAATGGGGAGGCAATGGGGGTTTTGCAGTATCCTTCCCCTGGAGTGAGGTGGGAATGGGGGTTTTGCAGTATCCTTCCCCTGGAGTGAGGTGGGAATGGAGATTTTGCACTATCCTTCCCCTGGAATGGGGTGGGAATGGAGATCTTGCAGTATCCTTCCCCTGCCACGCCCACCAAGCCACGCCACACCACGCCCACCAAGCCATGCCCACAGAACCGGTAGTAAAAATTGGAGAGAGGGAGGGAGGGAGGGAAAGAAAGAAAGAGATAAATGAAAAGATGGGTGAAAGGAAAGAAAGAGAGAGAGATGACTTTGATGTAACAATTTCTTATTTCAGAACAAGTCATCCTTCCATAATGCCAGAGGTGGTATTCAGCTGGTTCGGAAAAGTTCGCCCAAATCGGTAGTGGCTACCTGCGGTGGGCCCACCCACTCCCGCCCACCCACCTGGCTGCAATCCCATCCTATATCGCTGTGTTTTGATGTTATATGCATGTGCGAATGGCACAGGCATGCAAAGTGAGTGTCAGGTTTCGATGTCGTCTCAAATAAAATAAATTGCATTTCCAAACAAATAGTCTTTGAAGAAATCTTTCATTTTATTAAGCACGACAACCTGTCCCCGATCGTGGCGTAGCCAACTCTGACTTCCTGACCCCAAACCTTCCCTTTCCGTTCCCCAATTCTCTGCGTCTAATTGGCCCTCTTCCAAATCACTCTCCCCATATCTACTACTTCAGTTCCCAGGAATGTCCCCCCTCCCATCTCATCTCCTAGGGGATATTATCTTCAGGGAAAATAAGTAGGTGAGAAGTGAAGCGTCCTCTTGCCAGCTGCCCCCTCTTCTCCTTCTTATGTCAGCACTAGAGTAAAGGCAGGTTGAAGTGCTGACATCGAACTTGCGCGCGCACACACTCACATTTCTGGTGCTGGGCGAACTGGTAGTAACAGTAACTGAATCCCACCTCTGCATAATACCTCAAGGTTTGTGCATATCTCTCTGTCTCTGTGTATGTCTCCATGTCTCTCTCAAGTTTCTTTTATTGAATAGCCCGAAGGCCTTTTCAAAAAAAAAGAAAAAGAAAAAGAAAAAGATAAAACAAACAGTTACAGAAATAACAGTCTAAAAATATATGATATATGACATTTAAAATTTAACAATATCGAAGTTCAATAACTAAATTTCCAAAACTAGATAACCCAAATAAGATAGCTCCTCTCTAACTCAGCTCATCTTTCTTACAATCAATGAAATTCTTTTCGATAGTGTCTCTCTCATTCTCTTTCTTTCTGTCCAGGGCACAGTTTGGGCATCTAACCATCTGCAAATAAAAGATTTAAACTCTTTAGAATTGCTCGCAAACTGGCACATACAGTAGGTTTCCAAAGAAGCCTAAAATATGTCACAGCAGGCTGACAGAAGGAAGAGGGATATTTTTTCCCTCTAGCTTTGGCAGGAGACATTGTTGGAGTGAAAAACAATCAGATGTGGAGCAGAGAAGGCAACAGCTGGGAGAGCAAGGAGCCATGCATGGCCAGAGAGGAGCAGCAGTTGAGTGAGACATCCGAAAGGAAATTGCAAGCCTGGATTGTAGACGGTGAGTAGCAACTGAAAGTGGTCCAGGTACAGGACAACTAGGCAAGAGTGGGTTAAAAAGAATAGTTGTTAGCTTTCCTAAGTCTGGGCTAAAGATAAATAAGTGTGGGAGGAAACAGAAACTAGTTGCTAAATACTTATCTTAGAAATTAAGGGAATAGGATTCTTAGGCCCTTAGCTGAGTTTTGTTAGCATACCGTATGTATTGGAAGAAATGTCCATCTGGGTTCAGTTCCAAGTGGGGAAAAAGACACTAGAAACATGGAGACTGCTTGGAAAGATGGTTTTTAATGGTGGACAGGATCACATGCCTTGATGATGTTGGGTGAAGAAAAAAAAAAAGGGGGGGGAGAGATGCTGAGAGTGCCTGGGTTGTATGCCCTCTCTGGGTTTTTGAATTTGAGCTTGTATTCTGATTGGTTGTCAGACTCCCATGGGGCCATGCATGGGCAACTCTGTAGGCTGTATTTTTGAGTCCCAAGCTTGGTTGACCCTTGCTGAGTGATGTAATCTTCCTAGGTGCCATGTGGTGAGTTGGGTAGAGGGCTAATCCTATCATGTCCTGAGGGCCATATCTTAATCCCATCATCCTGGAGCTGAAGGTCCTTTGTGTTGTAGATAAGATGTCTTTTGTCTTTCTGGCGCTATTAACAAAGGTGGGGGCTTTTCCTTTTCTCACCCAGGAAGGTATAATATTCTGCCTTTTTAATATTTCCTAGAATAATTCATTTTTCTAGGAGAGGGGTGGATGCTAACTTCCTACATATGTTAGATTCATTAGTGTACATATTTACATTTAGCCATGATAGATGATAGATAGATAGATATAGTGGTGGGATTCAGCCAGTTCGCACCACTTCGGGAGAACCGGTTGTTAACTTTCTGAGCAGTTTGGCAAACTGGTTGTTGGAAGAAATCATTAAGGCAGAGAACCGGTTGTTAAATTACTTGAATCCCACCACTGGATAGATAGATAGATAGATAGATAGATAGATAGATAGATAGATAGATAGATAGATAGATAAAGAGAGAGAGAGAGAGAGAGAGAGAGAGAGAGAGAGAGAGAGACAGACAGACAGACAGACAGACAGACAGACAGACAGACATGATATAGGTAGAGAGGTGGAGGTGAAGGTGGAGAGGGAGAGGGGGAGGGAGGGAGAGAATATTCATTAAAGATCTTGTAAACATATTTTGCATTGTTGGAAGAAATATCCTTCTGGGCTCAGCTCTAAGTGGGGAAAAATACACTGGAAACATGGAGACTGCTTGGAAAGATGGTTTAATGGTGGACAGGATCACATGGTTTGAGTTCCTGAACAGAAAAAGGGCGAGATCCATTGAGTCCCCAGGTTTTATGCTCTCTCTGGCTTTGAACTTCGTGGGGCCCAGAAAGACTATCCTGATTGGTTGTCAGACTCCCAGCGGGTGGGGGTCTTAGCTAGCCTTGCTGGCTGATGTAATCTTCCCAGGTACCATGTGATGAGTTTCTGTTGCTATTGTGTTGCAGATGGGTCCTATTGTCAAAGATTGAGTTTCTGCCTCTGGCCCATTAACAAAGAGGGGGAGGCAGGAAGGTGGGAGTTGCTTTGTCTTTAAAACATGTTTCTCCATTTCTCAACCAGGGAAGCATAATATTCTGCCTTTTTAATATTTCCTAAAATATTTCATTCTTCTAGGAAAGGGGTGGGTACTAACTTCCTACAACACTAAGCTTATATATCAATAAACAGAACTGTATACACTTGTTAACTACAAGCAAATGTCTTATTTGTTCATTTCTACCTTCCGACAGGTGAATTTATTGATTTTTGAAATTTGAATAGCTTAGGGCCTGAATATCCAAGGGGTTGCTTTTCTTGTTTAGGATGACTCAGCTTGTTGAAATTGAGAGGTGAAACACTTTTCAAGATGTTTCGGTTGTTAGAAGCTCATCTTTTTAGAATGCAAGAAAATGCCCCCTTCTCAATAGGCCTCAGACTATGAAATTCATTTCTTCGTGAGTTACATAAAGTTTCAATTTTTATGGTATTTGGGGGGGTGAGATGGGAAGTGTGAAATCATGTCTCTTTCACCAGGCTTTGAACTGCTTGATAATTTTGGTGAATTATTATATTGCTAATTTTTAATCCATATTTTTAACTTTGTATTTATTTTATTTTATTTTTATTTTTATTCAATTTATATCCCACCCTTCTCCAAGTGGACTCAAGGCGGTGCACAGCCAGAACTAAAACACATATCAATACAAAATTTAAAATTATTAAAAGAATTAAATAACTGTGGCCCAAAAATTTAAAACATTGAAAACTAAAACCCATTTGACAATTTAAAAAGCTAAAAAACAAAAACAAAAAAAGGGGGGTTTCACACCAGCCCTGCTTGATGGAAAAGTTTTTAGGGCACAGCAAAAAATCCGGAGTATATAACCTGTTGCTTTTTTTTTTTTTTTTTTAAGTTAATCGTCTTAATTGTACTTTCCGGGCAAAAAATGCAGGGCATATATATCAAGTAATAAGCTGACAAACAAACAAATATCAGGCCTGTGATCTATGACGATTCTCATGCACTTCAATCATGTTGACCTTCTGTCAAATTAAAAATTGCAACTCAGCAGGGCACTTTGGAGGCATTGTGGCACACAAAGCTTTGGGAACTGCGTTCAGATTAAGGAGCGTCAGTGATTGTCAACAAATAAATGTCAGTCACTTCTGCCTACAATGAAGGTTATTCTGGCAGATC
>NW_026844077.1:8794254-8899213 GCF_029531705.1 Pantherophis guttatus | reverse complement strand
AGGAAGGAAGGAAGGAAGGAAGGAAGGAAGGAAGGAAGGAAGGAAGGTTGTGCAAAACTTAGTGAGCTGCTACACTCTGAACTAACTGGAGCTTCCAAACACTCTTCAAGAATACTTCAAGTTGACAAGTTTTTTTGGCAAGAGAAATCTCCCCACCTTGAAGGGGGACAACAGGCAACCTGTTGCTCATGCCTGCCACCCTTTGAATCCCAGCCCCAAAACACCACTCTCTCTAATGGATGAACTACATTAAAAAGCCTCTTCCCTTCTAATTCCCATTGAAAGTTCAAGTGCCTTACTTGGATTTGTACTTTTCCAAGACACTCAAAAGAAGTGAAAACAGGATTCCCTCTTCATTTGGTTTGCTGCGCCTTCATTCCTCATTTAAATAGGAAACAATCAACCCAAGCAGCTCTTTATTTATACCTCTTTATACCTTTATTCTGTCCCATACAGGAAACATATTATTTAAGCAATCAAGAGTCTGCCCCAGCAATCATAAAATGATTATATTCCAACGTTACAAGTGCCTGGTTACTATCAAGAAAAGCCTTCTCCTTCAAGACTGCAGCTTTCTGCAGAATATTAATTATAAGGGCACTGGAAGATTAGATTGGATGGTGGCTGCAGGATTTCTTCAGTCTTCCTATTCCTTAATCAGCCATTGGGCTGCATCTTTTTGTTGTTGTTATTGTTGTTTTTCCATATAGATCCGGCCCGTGGGGTGCTTAGATCTGGCCAGTGGTGAAATTCAATTTTTTTTTACTACCGGTTCTGTGGGCATGGCTTGTTAGGCATGGTGTGGCTTGATGGGTGTGGCTTGGTGGGCGTGGCAGGGGAAGGATACTGCAAAATCCCCATTTCCTCCCCACTCCTGGGGGAAGGATATTGCAAAATCTCCATCCCCACCCCACTCTGGGGCCAGCCAGAGGTGGCATTTGCCAGTTCTCTGAACTACTCAAAATTTCTACTACCGGTTCTTCGAACTACTCAAAATTTCTGCTACCGGTTCTTCGAACTACTCAAAATTTCTGCTACCGGTTCTCTGAACTACTCAAAATTTCTGCTATCGGTTCTTCGAACTACTCAAAATGTCCATACCGGTTCTCCACAACCTGTCAGAACCTGCTGGATTTCACCCCTGGATCTGGCCCATGGAGTGACCCTGGAAACAGCGAAGGAACAGCCCAGGGTGCCTCCGCCAGTGAAAACAGAGCTCCGTTTTCACTGGCAGAAGGCTGCAGGAGGCTGTTGTGGCCGAAAATGGGGGCCAGGGAGCTGTGCACAGTTTCCCAAGCTTTTTTTTTTTTCCCACTGGCAAAGGGCTGCAGGAGGCCGTCAGAGCCGAAAACAGAGCTCAGGAGCCCGTTTTCGCCGACAGAGCACTCGGGCCGCCACAGGCGCCCCCGACATGAGTGAAGTCAAGCCACGCCTACCCTGCCCCCACCCCCCAAGGTCAAACGCAACCCTGATGCGGCCCTCAATGACATCATGTTTGACATCCCCGGTCTAGACATTGAGGATAGGTTTTGCTCATGGAGCCTCAACCATATGTTGAGCAGCATAAACATTTCTTTTAGGCCAGATCAGAGCTAAAGGAAAGTTAAAAATGAACCAGGCATTTTTTTTTTTTTTTGCTCACTTGCAAAGAAGCGCTTTGCATGGCATGTCTCCAAACCTTCCCAAGGGTTGTGAGTTGATCCATATCTCCTCACAACCCATTACAAACCAATGTTCTTTGAAATACAAAGTTATGTACAGGTATATATAACGATGCCTCAGCGCGGTCCGTTTTTGGCCGGCAGAGTGCTGCAGGAGGCCGGGGAGGCCAGAAATGGGCTGCAAGTGACCTATTTTGGTGGCATAGGCACTGATCTGTCCCCGTCCACACACACACACAAACACAGCCAGCCGAGGGTTAAGAAAGTACTTGGCACGCACACAGGTCGTTATCTCAAACTTGGCAGCAATATAATCACCGTCTGCCAAGAGCTTTTACTGCAACAGATAACATAAATTACATACACATTGCAAATAGTCCAGCAAAACAAAATCCCTTTCGGCAGCTTCAGACGTTGTTCAAGTGACTAGCCAAAGTTCGTTTTTGTTCGTCACGGAGTTTTACCAGCCACCACCCTTTCTTATATAGTCTCTGGGGTGTGGTCCAGTGACTCAGTTCTAATCCCTAGCACGCCTCCTTAACTGCTGCAACCGTTTATCACGCCTTCGTTGGCGTGCATCCAGGAATGACGGCTCTCTTTCGCTCTCATCCAAGACACCTGGCTCCTGGCTCATCTCCTCTCCCTCGGCCGGCACCTGAGACAGTGCCAGAGGGGAGGGGCCTGGAGAGGGAGGCCTGGCTGACTCCTCTTCCTCATGTTCGGAGCTTTCTTCCTCTGATGAGATAGGCTCAGAGGGCAGGGCCACAACAGGCACCGCAGGCCAGTCCTTTGATATTTCCAGGCCAGCTCCGCAGGCCAGGTTTATGAACCCCGCGGGCTGAATCTGGCCGGTGGGCCTTGAGTTTGATACCCCTGTTGTAGGCCATCTAATCCAACCTCTCCCCCACCCAAGCAGGAGACCCTACAGCATTCCTGACAGATGGCAGTCCAGTCTCTTCTTGAAAGCCTCCAGTGATGAAGCTCCAACGACTTCCGAAGGCAACTTCTGTTCAATGGGTTGATTGCTCTCAATTTCTCCTTATGTCCAGGTTGAATCTCTCCTTGTTCAGTTTCCATCCATTGTTCCTTGTCTGGCCTTCAGGTGCTTCAGAAAATAGGTTTATTTATTTATTTATTTATTTATTTATTGTGATTTATATGCCGCCTTTCTCCCTAGGGACTCAAGGCGGCTTACAAAAAGACAACTTCAATACAAATCACAATACAATACCAAATTAAAATCAGTAACCCAATTAAAAACGATTTAAAATTATATCAGTGTACCCCCAAACGGATCAGTTTAATTGGCGGAAGAGCCACGTCTTCAGCTCGCGACGGAAGGAAAGAAGGTCGGGGGCTGTCCTGAGCTCAGTGGGCAATCCATTCCAGAGGGTCGGGGCTCCCACAGAGAACGCCCTCCCCCTGGGGGTCGTCAGCCGACATTGTTTGGCCGACGGCACCCTGAGGAGGCCGACTCTGTGAGAGCGCACAGGACGATGGGAGAACGGCTGGAGATGGTCCTGCAAGTACCCTGGGCCTAAGCCATGAAGGGCTTTATAGGTGAGCACCAGCACCTTGAAACGTATCCGGAGTGCCACCGGTAGCCAGTGCAGCTCACGCAGGAGAGGTGTTACACGGGAGTATCTAGACGCCCCCGTAACTACCCGCGCGGCTGCATTTTGGACTAACTGAAGCCTCCGGACACATCCCAAGGGCAGCCCCATGTTGACCCCTTCCTCTCATTTAACAGCCCCTCAAATATTGGAACACTGCTATTCATGTCACCCCCTAGCCATTATTTTCTATTCAACTAGACATACCCAGTTCCTGCAACCGTATGACCACAAAGCTTATAGCTGGTCATAGGTCGAGGACTACCTGTACCCTGAAACTCCTCCTCAGAATGGATCCTGATTGTACTCACTTTTGGCTCGTGGTTCTCTGCAGAACAATCAAGGCCCAGTCCTGTGTTATGGACAAGGCCTATTTATGGTATCTCCTGTTATGTATTGAATACATATACCATATTTTTGGGAGTATAAGACGCACCGGAGTATAAGACGCACCTATCTTTTTTGGTGAGGAAAAGAAGAAAAAGAAATCTGCCTCTGCCTCTGCCTTTGAGCAATTTTGCCTCGTTGCAGCAAACATCAAACAGCCTACTTTACTTTCATTTTCGTTTTCAGCATAGCTTGATTAGCACAAGGAAAAAAAAAAATCTGCTCCAGCAATTTACCTCCTTG
Source organism: Pantherophis guttatus (assembly GCF_029531705.1). Next base: position 8,895,309 of record NW_026844077.1, on the reverse strand, counting down.
CAGCAAGCAGCAGAGCCCTGTGCAAAACAACTGAGAGCAAATCAGCTGAGAGTCGGGAGACCGATCCAATCAACTTGTGCTAATTAGGCTGTACTGAAGTTGAAAGGAGCTGTTTCTTCTTGCTATTTGCTTGCAAGGAGGTAACTGCTGCGAGGCAGAGGGTGGGGGCCAGTGGGTGGGCAGGCTACATTCAGTGTATAAGACGCATCTAAATTTTCACCCCCTTTTAGGGGGGGAAAAGGTCCATCTTATACTCTGAAAAATATGGTAATATCTCCCCTGAAAATTAACTTTCTTTCGTAAGCATTTTTGTGCATTTATAAATTGAAACATTTAAGCATTCGGTCTTAAATTCTTATGTGAATTGCCTAAATCTCTCCAATTGATTTCACTTCTTTCTCAAATTTACAACCTGGCTTTAGGCAGCTGGAAGGAGGCAAAATGTAGGTTCAGATATGCAGTTGAGAGGCAGAAAACGTTCATTTAAGTACTGCTATACATAGGTATTTCGAGATAAACCTCTCTATAAGTGCAGTTTAAAAAGGTTCAGAGATTAAATCAGCAATGAAACAAGAGTGTGGAATAATCAGCAGCGACAGAGAGACGTTCATTTCCTACTTGGAAATGTTGAGGACTGGGCCAAGGTTTATTTCCCGCTCTACCTGATTTAATCTGTGAGCCTTCCAAGTACTCAGTAAAGAACATTTTTCTTTTTTACAGAAAAATTCTTCTGCTTGGGTATAAGGATATATTTGTGCATATCTATAATTTTATCTGTCTGTCTGTCTTTCTTTCTGCTTGTCTGTGTCTCTTTTTTCTCTCTCTCAGTTTCATCTGTCTGTCTGTTTGTCAGTTTGTTTGTCTGCCTGTCTGTCTGTCTGTCTGTCTGTCTGTCTATCTATCTATCTATCTATCTATCTATCTATCTATCTATCTATCTATCTATTATCTATCTATCATCTCTGTTTATCTATTTATCTATCTCTAACTGTCTATCATATATTTCTATTTCTATCATTTGTCTATCTGTCTGTCTGTCTGTCTGTTTGTCTGTCTATCTATCTATCACCTATCTATCATCTCTGTTTATCTATCTGTCTATCTCTATCTAACTGTCTATCATATATTTCTCTCTATCATTTGTCTATCTATCTGTCTGTCTGTCTGTCTATCTGTCTGTCTATCTATCATCTCTGTTTATCTCTCTATATCTATCATAAATTTCTTTCTATCTCTATCTATCATCTATCTATCTATCTATCTATCTATCTATCTATCTCTTTCTATCTATCTCTATCTATCTATCTATCTATCTATCTATCTCTCTCTCTCTATCTATCTATCTATCTATCTATCTATCTATCTATCTATCTATCATCTCTGTTTATCTATCTATATTTAACTATCATATATTTCTTTCTATCTCTATCTCTCTCTATCTATCTATCATTATCTATCTCTCTATCTCTCTATCATCTCTGTTTATCTATCTATCTCTATCTAACTATCATATATTTCTTTCTATCTCTCTCTCTATCCATCATCTATCTATCTATCTATCTATCTATCTATCTATCTATCTATCTATCTATCTATCTATCATTTCTTCTGTAGAGTGGCCATACCCAATTCCTTCAACCCTTCATATATTTTACCTCAGAGTATATCCTCAGTAAGGCAAGTAAGGTAGTTTGTTTTAATTTGGCAAGATTCTGTCTATAGGTGAGGAACAATCAAGGAAATTGCTTAAAAGAAACTCAACCTGTCTTTCTTGGGTTTTGGAGCCTGATATCTACTCAGTCTAGCGTTTTAACAGCAAACGCTAAGTGACCATGTTATTTTCTGATGATTGGTTTGCAACAAAAACCAGAACACCAAATACAAGCTGGCTGGATACAACCTCATAGATGACCCTCATTCTGTCAAGGACCTTGGAGTACTCATCTCAAAAGATCTAAGCCTCAGAGCTCACTGTAACAGCATTGCCAAAAAGGCATTAAGAGTTGTTAACCTAATTTTGTGAAGCTTCTTCTCTGGTAACATTGTACTGCAAACTAGGGCATACAAAACCTTTGCCAGACCAGTTCTCGAATACAGCTCATCTGCCTGGAATCCACACTGTATATCGGACATTAATACAATTGAGCGAGTCCAGAGGTATTTCACGAAAAGAGTACTCCACTCCCCTGCTCGCAATGGAATACCTTATGCCACCAGGCTTGAAATTTTGAGCTTGGACAATCTAGAACTATGCCGCCTATGGTCTGACCTAAGCTTAGTACAGAAAATTGTCTGCTACAACATCCTACCTGTCAATGACTACTTCAGTTTCAACCTCAATAATACATGGGCAATAAAATAATAGTACAAATTCAAGGTAAACCGCTTCAAACTTGATTGCAGAAAATACGACTTCAGCAACAGAGTGGTCAATGCCTGGAATGCACTACCTGACTCTGTTGTTACATCCTCAAACCCCCAAAACTTAAACCTTAAACTGTCTATCGTGGACCTTAGCCATTCCTAAGAGGTCTGTAGGGGGCGTGCATAAGGGCACCAGCGTGCCTACCATCCCTGTCCTACTGTCCCCATTTATTCATACACATTTCCTGTGTTCATGTCCATATTTATACATATTCCTGTGTTCATGTCCTTGTTTATCTATGTTTTCTCGTACATGTTTGACAAACTAAATAAAATAAAAATAAATAAAATAAAAGGTCTTCCAAGTGGGATATGAAGTGTAGGGGATGACCAGGTTGAGTCTAAGGGTGGGGTCAAATGCATCATAACTCTTGAGTCCCTTCACACCCACAAGAGATCCAGCCCACCTTGAATTCCATTGACTCTTACATCAATTTGCCTTGACGGTATATACCCATGATGGCGAACCTATGGCACGTGTGCCACAGGTAGCACACGGAGCCATATTGGTGGGCACATGAGCTCAGCTCCAGCACGCATGTATGTGCTGGCCAGCTGATTTTCAAGCCTTCTGGGCCCACTGGAAGTTGGGAAACAGGTTGTTTCCAGCCTCTGGAGGGCCTCCCAGGGGGGTGGGGGTGGGGAAGGACATTTTTGCCCTCCCCAGGCTCCTAGAAAGCCTCTAGAGTCTGTGGAGAGCGAAAAATGGGCCTTCTGGTCCCACCAGAACTTAGCAAATGGGTTGTTTCCAGCCTCCAGAGGACCTCTAGCTGGGTGGGGAAGGCCATTTTCGCCCTTCCCAGGCTCCTAGAAAGGCTCTGGAGCCTGGGGAGGGTGAAAGACTGGTCTACTGGGCCCACCGTGCCATTGCATGCCAAAAGGGGTGGGAGCGCGGGGGGGCACGTGCACATGCATGGGGGGGCGGGGTGCATATAATTATGGGTGGGGGCATGTGTGTGCGCAACGCCACCGCGCTCCCCCCACTTTTGGCACGCGATGGCAAAAAAGTTAGCCATCACTGGTATATACCATTTTATTCCAAGAATAAAATGTAAAAAATGTGTTAGCCCTTTACCTCATCCAGGAACACTCTGTTGCCTCCAAAACTTGGTTAACCTAAACTTAAAATTTATTGACAGGCTTATAATAATCATAGAATACCATCATGAACTTCATCATCAACAGCAGCACCAACTGACCTTCTCTATGAGATTCTGTCTCAATGTTTATGTGGGGATTTTCAGAGGGAATTTTCCTGCAAAACTTTCATGCTGTAAATCATTTGACTTTGTTGCATCTTTGCATCTAATCCTTGTTTCTGTTGGCTGGATATCTAGAGATTGTTTATCTAGGGCACCAGAAAGTCAAACAACAGCGAGTGACATTTTGCCTAAAGCAGAAATGAAATTTGGGTTTTTCAGCAGCAGTGAAAATATCTGAGGAATATCAGGGCGAAACAAAACAGACTCACACAAATTGACCATATAAATGTATGTGGAAATCAGTACTATAAACACATTTTGAAGATGTATGGAGTTGTTAAGAGGTTTAGGATGCTTCCTGCACATATCTCCAGACACCAAGTCTCAGCCTTCCTGAACAAACCTCATCAGCAGAAATGAACCACACTGAAATGAGTAATAACCGAGTTTGTAACAATTTTTTTTAAAATTATTATTATTTTTAATTTGATTTATATGCCGCCCTTCTCCGGAGACTCAGGGCGGCTTACAATGCGTTAAGCAATAGCCTTCATACTTTTGTATATTTATACAAAGTCAGCTTATTGCCCCCACAAACTGGGTCCTCAATTTACCTACCTTAGAAAGGATGGAAGGCTGAGTCAACCTTGAGCCCGGTGAGATTTGAACTTGCAGTAATTGCAGACAGCTGGTGTTAATCACAATGCTATCAGTCTGCTGAGCCTCCAGGCCACCAGGTTTAATGTAGCTGTAAGCTAGATCCGAGGAAACGCTGAGCTCAAACAGTTCAAAGTCGGCGCCGAGAGCATCCGCCTCTCAACGCTTTTTGTAGAGCCACGCCGCCCTCCCGCCACGCCCCCGACAATCATCTGGGCTTTTCTCAGCTGTGGAAGTTTTTCCAATGAGCTGCCCGTCCTCCGCTTCGGTTCCATGAGGGTATTCCTCGGTGGCATCATTCCCCCCCCATCCCCGACCCTCTCGGTTCTCCCGGCTTTGGCTGCCTACACCTAGTGCCACCGTCACCACACCTGTGAAACGATAGCCCGCTCGGCATTCAGGCAGGTTCCATTTCCTTCACCACTCCTCCTTCCCTTCCCTGTGTTGTCGAGCGAAATGACAGGCTCGACACCAAGACAAATATCTACGCACCTTCCGCCGCGCTCTTAAGACCTTTTTATTTCACCAGGCTGGTCTGGCCTAACCTTTCCCATTCTTTTTTTAATGTAAATTTTAATGTAAATTTTAATTTGTTCTTAACCTGGGGTTTTAAATTTGTCTTGGGCTAAATTGATTTAATTCGATTTTACTTTTGCTCTTAATTTTTGTATTCTATGTGTTTTATTCTGTGCCTGTTCACCGCCCTGAGTCCTTTGGGAGTAGGGTGGTATACAAATTAAATAAAATGAAAATGAAATGAAAATGGGATACTAGGGAGGGCCACTTGATCATCTTGTTCTCCCATTACCCAATAATTCCCACTAAGGCAGTGTTTCTCAGCCTTGGTAGCTTGAAGATGGGTGGACTTCAACTCCCAGAATCCCCCAGCCGCTGGCTGGGGGATTCTGGGAGTTGAAGTCCATCTATCTTCAAGCTTCCAAGGTTGAGAAACACTGCACTAAGGAGTCATTTGAAGAAGGAAGAATGGATTCACGAATAGCTCTGATTTTTATGCCCTTTCTTGCCACAGTTGTTGTAAATCACTGCAGTTGTTAAATTAGTAAGATGGTTGTTAAGTGAATCTGGCTTCCCCATTGACTTTGCTTATCCAAAGGTCACAAAGGGTATCACATGAGCCCGGGACACTGCAGCCGTCATAAATATAAGTCAGTTGGCAAGCATCACAATTTTGATCACGTGTCCATGGGGATGCGTCAACAGTCGTAAGTTGTAAGAAAAAAAGATCATAAGTCACTTATTTTTTCAGTGCTGTTTTAACTTTGAATGGTCACTTGATGAAGTGTTGTAAATCAAGGACTACCTTCACCCTATTTGAAAAAGAAAGAGCAACGATTAGAGATATTTAAACGATAAATGATGGCCATTTCAGCCTTCTTAGGATGAACTGAGTGTTCAGCGCACTCTGCAAAGATAGAAACCAAATGAATTCTACACAACCTGAAGATCAAATGAATAGGCTTTTGTCTCTCATTTCAGGAAGTCCTCGACTTACAACAGTTCATCTAGTGACCATTCAAAGTTACAGTGGCACTGAAACGAGTGACTTATGAGCATTTTTCACACTTATGACCATTGCAGCATCCCCATGGTCACGAGATTTCCATTCGGATGCTTGACAACTGGTTCCTATTGATAATGGTTGCAGTGTGCCAAGGTCATGTGTTCCCCTTTTGCGACCTTTTGACAAGCAAAATCAATGGGGAAGCTGGATTCACTTAACAACCATGTTACTGTTGGAAGAAAAATCTGGACTGTTTCCAAGCTGGGAGAAAGACGCTGGAGATAAAATGGAGGTTGATTGGAAAGAAGGACTCTGTTTATTGATGAGCAGAACCAACCACAGCACACAGTTCTGGGACAGCTGACAAATTGGTTCGATGAGTACATGGATTTTTATAGGGTTCTGAGATGCTTCAGGGGGTTGTGCGATGTTGTGAACCTGGTGTCTTTTGCTATTCTGATGGTGGTGAGTTAATCCTATTATAACCTAAAGGTCACATCCTGTTCTTAGAATTTGGGTGTGTGTGTGGGGGGGGGTGTAAATTCTTAATCCCATCATCTGGACCTGAAGGTGTTTTATTTGTGAATAGGCTGGCCTGGATTTCTTAATGGACACAATTTTTTTTGTCTTTTTAAAGACCCCATAATCCCTTGCATCAGGGTGGAGTCAGAGCAACTGAATGGAGCTGAGTGTTTACTGGCTGGATGCCCTTCCTGTCACCAATGCAGAGTTCACAGCAGATATTTTCGCATTGTTAATGGGCACAAAATATCCATCTCTAAAGACTTCAGCCTCCTTCTGCTAGAAGCAGTTGGGGCTGCTTTCTGCCTCTTTTAATATTCCCCAAAATATTTCATTCTTCTACCATGGGAGGGGTAGGGGGCTTCCCACATTACTAACTTAACAACTGCAATGGTTCGATTAACAAGTATGACTGTCAGGTTTCCAAATAACAGACCCTTATCGGGTTAACAGTGACAAGAAAAGTAGTAAAACTCACTTAACAGATGTCTCACTCAGCGACATACATTTTGGGCTCAATTGCAATCATAAGTTGAGGACTATCTGTGTATCAGTTTTTCTTTCCATCCTTTGCACGAAGCACCTGGATGTCTTCTTCCATTTGTCAGAAAGAGTCAGCGCTCACAAGAGAACCACACAGGACATTTATTAGAGAAAAAGGGAAACTGTTCAGAATTCCCTTCTTTTCTTTTCTTTTTTAAATGACAAGAGATACAAGTCCTTTGCCTGCCACCTGCTTTCTGAAAAAGCAGTTTAATTGTTCACCGGTTCCATCCAGAGGTTCTTTTATCTCATTAGCGCGATCCCTCGTAAATTTTCTCCTGACCTGCTTTGCTTTGAGAGCGGCGAAGTATTTCTGAAAACCCATCTTATTATAGGCCATCAAAGGCATCCCAGTGCTGTAAACCGAGAGCAGCCTTGTTAAGAAACAAGCCATCGAGTCACGCGACCTGCTACAGAATACCTCACAAAATTGTGATAATTGCTGCTGGGTGACCTTCTCCACAACGGATAGGTCTCTTGCGCCATTTCCCTCCCGTTGTTTATCCTTTACTCACTTTCACAACGCAGCACTGAGGGGAAAAAAAGTAGATTTTTTTTTTTAGATCAGCGGATGGTTAAGCACACATTATTTTATAAGCCAGAGAGGGAAAAAACCAAAGTAAATGCCGTATTTTTCAGAGTATAAGACGCACCGGAGTATAAGATGCACCTTAGTTTTTGGGGAGGAAAATAAGAAAGAAGCTGATTGGCGGGTGAATCGGCTTCCCGGAATACCCCCAATCAGCTGTTCTCAGAGGTGAATTTTAGCAATAGGTTCGTTGGTTGTGAGCTCTGTGCCTTGCTTTTTTTTCAGCCTCTGAAACTTCTGAGCCTTGGTAGTACAGTGGTCTAAAGCACCCTGTTATTAAGACCAGCTGCCTGCAATTACTGCAGGTTCGAATCTCGCCAGGCTCAAGGTCGACTCAGCCTTCCATCCTTTCTAAGGTAGGTGAAATGAGGACCCAGATTGTGGGGGCAATAAGCTGACTTTGTATAAATATACAAAAGTATGAAGACCATTGCTTAACGCACTGTAAGCCGCCCTGAGTCTCAGAAAACCCTTTTTTTTTCTGCCTCTGTAAGCCTCTGAAACAGAGCTTCATAAAAAAAGCCTTTGAAACTTTTAGAGGCTTTTTTTCTGAAGCTTCATTTCTGATGCTTTTTTCAGCTTTTGAATCCTCCGTTTGAGAGGCTGGGCAAGGCTATATTCGGAGTATAAGATGCAGGGCCGGATTTAGATTGAAAGAAGCCCTAGGCTATTCCACTTATGAGGCCCTTTCACCAGTGGTGGGATTCAATTTTTTAACAACAGGTTATGTGGGCGTGGCTTAGTTGGGGGTGTGGCTTGGCAATCATGTGACCGGGCGGGCGTGGCTAGCTGGTCACGTGACTGTGTAGGCGTGGGTAGCTCGTCATGTAACCGGGTGGGCGTGGCTATGTGCATAGACTTTTTTCAGAGGGCTGAAAAAAGTCATTTCTGACTGGGCCTCGCACTTTTGACCGGTCCTCACACTTATGATCATCCTCACATTTATGCCCGTGCAGCTTTCTTAACAACCATGTCACTCATTTCACAACTGCTTCTCTTCACCATGGTGACAAGATAGGGCAAAAACGTAAAATGTGAGGACAGTCGTAAGTTCGAGGACTGGTCAAAAGTGCGAGGACCAGTCAGAAATAACTTTTTCAGTCCTCTGAGTAGTCCATATGCATAAAAGGATACAGCAATAGAGAGGGATGAAGGAAGGGAAGGGAAATTAGAGTAGGAGAGAGAGGGAGGAAGAGAGGAGGAGAAGGAGAAAGGAAGAGGAAGTAGGGAGGAGAAGAAGAGGGGGAGGAAGAGAAAGTAAGAAGGAAAGAAAAGAGAGGTGGTAGGTTTGAGGAGAAAGATTGCTATACAATAAAAAAGATGAAAGGGAAGAAAGCCAACCCCAAACAAATATAAAGATATTAAGATAAAGAATGAATTGTTAAACTTTAAAGAATAAAAGAGAACAAATATGAATAAATAACAATAATTAGAAACACACATACAAACATACAATGTATTTTCTTTGAACAGAGTATTTGGCCGGTTCACAAATTTAAAGTGTTTAGTCATTTCAATTAAATTTACAATTTCTATATTTCCTTTTTGCCATATTTATTCCTCATCTATTTTTGTAAAAAACCAATATTACCCTCATCCTCATCTCTAATCTTAATCAAATTCAATTTTTCCCTTCTATTCTATATTATACCCCTTCCCATTGTCATCTATTTTTATATCCATCCTCACATTGGTTAATTATGTAATATTAGTTGTTTAATATAAATTCAACATTTTAATATAAATCAATTAGTTATATAACTACCTTTTTTGTATATTAATCAATATGAACATGAATATTCCAATTATTTCCATGCAATCCAATTTCTTACAAATCCATTAATTATATTTACCAATAATAATAAACCAAATAATTTCCCCCATATATTCCTCCAAACCACAACTTAACCATTTCTGCTTTCAGAAATATACAATTAATAGTATCTCAATTATTACAATTCCCTAGTTAAATACAGCTTTTTTTTCTTTTGTGTTTTAAAATCCTGAACTCTTCTCTTTTTCTCTAAAATTCCCATTGTTTGCACGTACCTTTTTTGGTGAGGAAAAAGAAAAGAATTCTGCCTGCCTAATTTTCCAACCTTGCAACAACAGCAAAGCAGTTTCAGTTTCGTTTCTTTGCACGGAAGCAGAAGAGCCCTGAGCAAAACAGCGGAGACAAATCAGCTGAGAGCCGGGAGGCCAATTAGCCTCTGCTGAAGCTCCGGGGGCCAATAAAATTACAAAAAAAAACACCGAACCCTTTGTTAAATTGCTGGCTCCCCCGCAATAAATTGGCAATAAATAGTGGTGCGGAGGGGCGGGGGAGCCAGCAATTTAACAAAGGGTTCGGTGGAGCCACCTAGAACCCCCAGAATCCCACACTGTGTAGGCCCCTCTGGATCTTGAGGCCCTAGGCTGAAGCCTAGTTAGCCTATAGGAAAATCCGGCCCTGATAAGATGCACCCAGATTTTCACCCATTATGCTCACTGATAGTTTACGCAGAGTGAAGGAGCAGTGATGACATAATACACCAAAGATACTCATTGTTCAAACTGGACAGGGTCCGCTTAAGGATCTACTGTTCTCAAGCTGTCTTTCCACTCTCTCTTTGAGGTGATTTCCCTTCCAAATTCTTCGCCGGTGACAGGTTTTATGCAAAGCAGTGCGTGAAAAATTGATTTTTCACTTTGTGCTTTAGCCTTTTGGTTGACCTTTCAGTAGACAACAAAGCATGAATGGAGCCAGGCACCTTTGCAAGCTGCCTACTGCCTCTTATAATCAAATCTAATTCTGTTACCATATCATTTTAATAATATATTATGGTCGGTCCCACAATCAGCCAGGTGTTTAGACTGGATGTGGCATTTTTTGTCCAAGTATCCACTCCTTCCCAAGGACTGGGATTGGCAGATGTTGTTTCGTGGTGTTAAAGGTATTGTCACAGGGTGCAAGCTGTTCCAAGTAAATGTAGGAGATGACCAGGCTCAGGAGAGGTCAAAGGTGGCAAGGTGAGCCGAGGTGGCGCAGTGGTTAGAGTGCAGTACTGCAGCTACTTCAGCTGACTGCTAGTTCATCAGATCAGCGGATCAAATCTCACCAGCTCAAGGTTGACTCAGCCTTCCATTCTTCCGAGGTGGGTAAAATGAGGACCCAGATTGTTGGGGGCAATATGCTATTTAGTATACTGTCTTTGGTGTAAGCCGCCCAGAGTCCTCGGAGAGTGGGCGGCATAGAAATATGACTAATAATAATAAATAAATAATAAAAAAGGCATTATCAGTCTTGAGTCCACTGGTGAAATTCAGCCGGTTCTATCCAGATTGCGCAATCCGGTAGCACCAGCGGCAGGAGCCTCCGCCCACCCATCTGGACGTCATCACATCCTGTTTTTGACCCTCCACACATGCGCAGAAGGCTCTGGGCACGCGTGGAGGAGGTGCACATGCTCACATTTGTGAACCGACAGTGAAGGTAAGTGAATACCACCCCTACTTGAGTCCCTTCGCACCCATAAGAGATCTAAGTCCATCCACCTTGAATTCCATTGACTCTTATCTACCCCCAATTTGCTTTGGCCATGAGTAGTTCAGACTCTTGCAGAGAGCTTAAGTTTGCAATAAACATTTAGATTCATTTGAACTACCTGGATTTCCTGATTTCCTGCAGTTTGACAGTAAAGTAGACTTTGGTAATTGACTGATGGTGATTTTGTCAATGCCAATGGGGTTCTCCAGTTGTTTTGGGATTGCATCCAAGGTGCATGTTACCATTTATACTACTTTTCTTGCTTTGGTCACAGCTGTTCTACTTCTGTTTGCAGTTCTTTGTATTTTGTTATCTCCTTTGTTATCTTTTTTTTTCCTCGTCTGTTCTGCTATTTCCAGATATTGCTGTGTCCACTATTCAGACTTCTTTTTGTCTTTCTTGTCGACAGTTGTTAAGTCTGGGGTGTTGACGTGACAGGTGCTGTTCCTTTTTGCTCAATTTGTGTCTCCCACACACCCCGTTCTGTCAGGAAAGAGCCTTGATAGTACAGTGGTTTAGTGCACCCTGTCATTAACACAGCTGCCTGCAATTTCTGCTGCTTCGAATCTCTCCAAGGCTCAAGGTTGACTCAGCCTTCCATCCTTTCTAAGGTAGGTGAAATGAGGACCCAGTTTGTGGGGGCAATAAGCTGACTTTGTATAAAATATACAAAAGAATGAAGGCTATTGCTTAACGCATTGTAAGCCGCCCTGAGTCTCCGGAGAAGGGCGGCATATAAATCAAATTAAAAAAAAAAAAAGTTTCATGGAAGAAATTTTTATTGTGAGCTCTGAATCCAAACTTTTATTGTTGCAACTGATTAAATCTCCCTTTTCCTCATTCCTCCTCCCCTTCTATTTGAGTTTTGCATACAGATTCACACTCAAACTATTTCTGCAATTAAATTTTTCATGTTTCCCTCATTAGCATAATTTAGATGCAAAAGCCCTTCTGATCAATTTTTGACATGTGAACTCAGTACATAGCAAAAAAAAAGGAAGATTCTTGTTATTTAGATAAAATCCCCACGCGCTTCAATTAAACATACTTCAACTAAGAAATTCCAATCGCTCAATTGCCCTGTTCATTTAGCCATCCATTTTCAATGTGAGGTTTTTTTTTTCCAAAGTTGGTGGCTTGATTTCAAATATCAACAGCTATATCTATATCTGTCATCTATTATTTATTTCTCTGATTTCTGTCAATGTCCATCTGGGAAACTGATGAGCCCAAACTCTCTTCAAGTCAAGCTCCTAACTTGAGAGGTAACACTCAGCAATTTTTCCTGGTAATATTACAGAAATAGCTTGTCATTACTTTCCAAATTTTCTGTCAACTACCCAGCCTAATCTTGAAAGAGCCGTGGTGGCGCAGTGGTTAGAATGCAGTATTGCAGGCTAATTCTGCTGACTGCTAGCAGTTCGATTCACCGGCTCGAGGTTGACTCAGCCTTCCATCCTTCCAAGGTTGGTAAAATGAGGACCCAGATTGTTGGGGGGCCATATGCTGACTCTGTAAACTGCTTAGAGAGGGCTGTAAAACATTGTGAAGCGGTATATAAGTGTTATTGCTAATTTGCATTCATGGCCTTCTTACACTTGTGCTCCCTTGGACATTCACCCCTGGAAAATAATTACATTCAAATCACTTTCAATTTAAGTCCGACGCACAAGCAGTTCTTTAGAATACATCAGACCAAGTGAATTTAAAATGACAGCAATGGTTACAGGTTACAATGTATATCTATTTATTCTTTCACACCTGCCCACTCAGGCACTCATCCACACTTATCCACATCTTTAACAGAGAGATGGAACCTGCCAAATCTCGATCCAAAGATGACTCAAAGAGTGAGGAGGCTTCAAGCCCCTTTTTATTCCCCAAATGTTGTGGCCCACCGATGGCCAGCTGAGCTGACAGCAGACTCACACAGTGAGGAGATTGGGGAGGAACATGGGCCAGTCCTGGAGTCTGGAGAAGGCGCTGATGAGTGCTCTACATCGGAGGCAGAAAGGGGGCCAGAGCCGTCTGACCCTTCAGAGCTACCTTCAGAGTCGGAGATAAGTGGGCCTGAAGAACAGCTGGAGCCTGTTCCCAATGTGTGCATGCGCAGAGCTGCCAGGAGAAGGGAACAGTTAAGGAACAAGGGCCAACTCAGGAGTAAAGGCACAGGTGGATGGTGAATGGCCCCTCCCATGGGGAATAAAGAAGAACGAAGGGGAGGCGAGTTTGCAGGAGACAATTAGTTCATTTCATTAGTGTGAAGATCTGTTCGTGACTCTCAGAGACTCCTTGCCAAGTCTTTTCTTGTACAGCATTGCGTTTAGAAGATATTGGTCTGGCAGCTCTCCAAGGTTTGTGGTTTTAAATTCACCCTGGAAAGAATGTTTGCCAGGACTTTTCTGGATGTGAATGAAAGGAATTCACATTATCTTAATAAAAAGGGGTTTTGTCGGGACAAGGAGTCTGCTTCGTGCTTTTGGGAAGCCTAGGTCAGGACATCAAATTCTTGCTTTGCTGAGCGACAAAACTGGCAGCTACTCTTGCCTTGTTGACTTTCAAGTCTGAGCTTTTGATGGAATTTGTGGAAGGGTTTCCCATGTCCTTGGACCCAATTTCTTTTGTCTGGCTCAGGTGATATCTTTCTCTTGTCTCTCTCCTGAAGGGATCTTTGAGACAGATTCCTGATTCTTTGTCTCCTTATGTGCCCCTTTTCAACTTTAGGCATGTTGGCTTCGGCCTAGTCTCATAGCCTCCCATCCTTCTACTAAACAGATTTGACTCTGTTTAACTTTTTCTGAGATCGAGTAAATTTGCCTGGATTGAAGGGAGATCTTTCCTTCAAAGATTTGCAGAGTTAATCTTTATAGCCCCTTTTAGTGGTTAAATTTAAGATCAGATAAATATTGAAATGTGGACTTAGAAGCACCATATCTAAAAAGCTTTTTAAAAAAAAAAAAAAACCTGTGTAATGTCATCGAATGTTTAAAGGCTTTCTTTCCTCCATCTGTGTTTACAATAGAAAATGCATTTATTTCTCTTTAATGCTTTAAACTACGTCCTTATGATGCAGTCTTGAGCAGATGGCTTGTAAAATACTTCCTTCCCGTGCATATTTTATTTTCCAAACATCTGAGGAATGTCTGTCAATATTTGCTGTCGGAAGGAGATTTATTAGAATAAGGGTATGAACTTGGTGATAGAAACCCATTTTTCTTTAATAGCCTTGTGCAATGAAACTGAATTCATTCACAATACGGAGAATGATTGTCTCTACTTTGGAAACCTTTGGACCACACAACAGATTGCAAAACACAGGACTGTTAGAAATAGTTGTTGCTCAATCTAGATAAGAGACATTGAGTGTAAGTCTAGATTGAATCAACATGTCTTCATTCCCAGACTTTTAGTTGAAATCCATATGGAGCAACACCACAGACTGGTTCAATGGATTTATCAACAGGAAATGAATTAGTCCATCCGAAGCTAGAGTTCAAAGACAATTATACTCCCTTCAAATTATTATAACAACTGTCTTAATGTACTTCACCTGGGCTTGCAAACGAACTGCAGCATATCTGCCTATCAAAAAAATCTACTATTCTCCAAAGCACCTGAAGGCAGGACAAGAAGCAATGGGTGGAAATGATCAAGGAGAGAAGCAACTTAGAACTAAGGAGAAATTTCCTGACAGTGAGAACAATTAATCCGTGGAACAACTTGCCTCCAGAAGTTGTGAATGCTCCAACACACTGGAAGTTTTTAAGAAGAGATTGGATAACCATTTGTCTGAAGTGGTGTAGGGTGTCCTGCCTAAGTAGGGGGTTGGACTAGAAGACCTCCAAGGTTCCTTCCAACTCTGCTATTCTATTCTATTCTATTCTATTCTATTCTATTCTATTCTATCTATTCTATTCTATTCTATTCTATTCTATTCTATTCTATTCTATTCTTCTCAGAAACCTGAAGTGTATTGAGCAGCTCAAAGGAGAAGAGCAGTGCCGAAAGGGCAGGGTTTATGAAAAGCATGAAGCAGTACTTATCTTACAGAGCAAGTGTGCAAAGCCAAAGTGCAATATGGAGAAAACTGTTTGCACATCTATCAGGCTCAAGGAACCAAGAATGACACAAGAAGTTACTTCAGAGCAATTCTTTATCATTGCTTGCCTCCAGACAGAAATCTTGCCAGGCTAAAGCAATTATCTGCATAACTAATAACTAATAGAATGACAGAGATGGAAGGGACCTTAGAGATCTTCTAATCCAACCCCCTGCTCAAGCCTGAGGAGCCTGAGTAGCATAGGAGGCTAATGCCTCCTAAGGCAGCATTTAACATCCAGCTGCCTGCAATTACTGCGAGTTCAATTCTCACCAGGCTCAAGGTCGACTCAGCCTTCCATCCTTTCTAAGGTGGGTAAATTGAGGACCCAGTTTGTGGGGGCAATAAGCTGACTTTGTATAAATATACAAAAGTATGAAGGCTATTGCTTAATGCATTGTAAGCTGCCCTGAGTCTCCGGAGAAGGGCGGCATATAAATCAAATTAAAAAAGCAAGAGACCCTATAACTTCTCAGACAAATGGCTGTCCAGTTTCTTCTTAAAAGCTTCCTTGTAAGGTCTGTCATTGAGCTGTGTCATTTATGCTCTGTCATTGAGCTGTGATCATTCTGGCCCTAAAAATAGACACAAAGTTCTCTCAATCACAAGACTTGCCTCCATTCTCTGTATTTATAGTATGGGACCCTAAAAATAGACAGAAAGTTCTCCCAGTCATGAAACTGTCCTCCTCTGTCCTTATTTATATTCTGGAATAGTCAGATAAAGGGATGCAGTGGCTCAGTGGCTAAGATGCTGAGCTTGTCAATTGAAAGGTCAGCAGTTCAGCAGTTCGAAACCCTAGTGCCGTGTAACGGGGTGAGCTCCCGTTATTTGTCCTAGCTTCTGCCAACCTAGCAGTTCGAAAGCAGGTAAAAAATGCAAGTAGAAAAATAGGGACCACCTTTGGTGGGAAAGTAACAGCGTTCGGTGCATCTTTGGTGTTTAGTCATGCTGGCCACATGACCACGGAGATGTCTTTGGACAGCGCTGGCTCTTCGGCTTTGAAACAAAGATGAGCAGTGCCCCCTAGAGTCAGGAACGACTAGCACATATGTATGAAGGGAACCTTTAACTTTACCTATAGTCAGATAATGAAGAAAAGCTGAGCAGGAGAGATACATGGACAGATTATTATTGAACTGATTTATCCTAGAACTGTTATCAGTAGAAAAAAGGGACTCTTACACTGATACTTAAGACTCCTTTCCCTACTCCCCCATTACTGATGTATTGATATGAGGAAAAGGTCCAAGTGGGTGAAAGGCTTTTTGACCTCCTTTCAAGCTTATTTTCTCAGAATTGGTTCTAAAACTGGACGTAAAGTTTATTAGTACAGAAATTGTAATTGGAGCAAAGAAGGAAGCAGGAGGCTTTAGGAAGACAACATTATGCCAATTCAAGTTTTTGATCAAGCTTTCTTGTTTTCCTTATTTTCATATCTTGGTTTTAAATCAACCCAAAGGCATTACATTTGTTCAACATAATCTATATATGGGGTATGGGAATTATATCAATTTTTTTCACAAGGTTTTGCTATAGTCCAGGTGTTCTGTCCCCGTACCACACACACACCCCCACAGATGGCCCGGAGTTAATAAGCCACACGACAAAACTCTTTGAAGATAAAGCTGGCAGCAACCCAGTGGCTAGCTGCCAATTCAGACTTTACTCATACAAAACAAAGATTAGACTGCAAGCATTCCGATAAAACAGGCAGAGTTTCAACAATACAAGGATTAATCCAAATGCAGTCCGATAAAGCAGGCAAAGTCCAGTAATGCAGAGATCATGGATTATTTCCAGTTTTTGCTCGTCACAAACTGAACCGGCCACCACACCCACATTTATACCCTTTGGGGTGTGGTCCAGTGACTCAGCTAATCTCTGGCACGCCTTCCCCTCTGCTGCACACGCTTCTCCCTGCGCCTCTGCCGAGGGTCCAGCCAGCACTTATCTTCTTCGTCGCTGTCCACCTGTGACTGCGGGGACGTGCTTGGCTCTGAGCCTATCGTTTGGCCTTCGGTGTCCTCCGGAGGCATTGCCAGAGAGGAGGGTCCTGGAGAGGGAGGCCTTGCCAACTCCTCTCCCTCACTCTCAGAGTCTGCATCTGTCAATAGCCCAGGCTCAGGCAACAGAGCCACAACACCATGTGTTACTGCGCTTAGTAGTGCGATTTTATACTAATTCATATGGTTGAGTAATAATCCAAATTCAGAAGGGGGAATATGCTTTGGGGATGAAGGCTCACTTTATGTTTGCCAGCAAATGTTTAAAAGATTTGTGCAGCGGGGCAGGAAAAAGCACAATGGATGTGAGGTATTGAGCGGTGTGAAGTGTGTGCCCATACAAGCTACGAATTCCTCTTTCCCTTTCAAATTCAGATTGTTGTACAGCTTCAAGAGAGGTAATTGAAGATTTGTAAACTTCATTTTCTGGGCCTTTTTCTGGGCCATTTTTCAGGCTGTTTTTTGGCCATTTTTTGGCTGTTTTTGGGCTGTTTTTCAGGCCATTTTATGTCATTTTGGGGCTATTTTTTTGGACATTTTCCAGGCTGGTTTTTTTTTGGACATTTTTGGCCATTTTCCAGACCATTTTTTTCAGGGTTTTTTGGGGCCATTTTTGGACCATTTTGGATGTTCAGTAGTAGTAAATAAATAGAGAGGAGAAATTGAGTCAAAGGCCTCAACAAGATACAATTTCCCTCTCTATTTACTACTACCGAACATCCAAAACGGCCTGAAAAATGGCCGAAAATGGCCCCAAAAAGGCCAAAAAAACTGGCGGGACAGGGCTAGCCAGTGGTGGGATTAGCCAGTTCGCTGAACTGGAAGAATTTTAACAACTGGTTCACCTGAACTGGTCCAAATTGGCTTAATCCCATCTCTGTGTGATGGGGCACCCACAACTTCTGAAGGTAAGTTGTTCCCCTGATTAATTATCCTCACTGTCAGGAAATTTCTCCTTAGTTCTAAGTTGCTTCTCTCCTTGATTGGTTTCCAGCCATTACTTCTTGTCCTACCTTCAGGACAAGAAGAAATATTCAGGACAATAACTATTAAATATACCCTGTGAATTGCTAGGGTGCA
Organism: Pantherophis guttatus; assembly: GCF_029531705.1. Next base: position 8,877,139 of record NW_026844077.1, on the reverse strand, counting down.
GCTACCTTAGCTCTCTTCCTACCTATCAGAAATTTCAAGCTACTGTATGTAGTCTCTTTGCTCCTTGGAAAACGATCCTGCAACTCTGGACTACATTCTATCACCACAAGAGGAGAAAGTAGAGAAGAAAGAAAGGTAGAGAAGGGAACTAGAGGGTCAGCCATACTGGACTTAATTCTCACTAGCAGAGATGAAATGATAGAAGACTTTGAAGTTACAGGAACTTGGGGAGGTAGTATGAGAATTCAACAAGGGATACAAAAAGTCAAACTAGAGTCTTGTAATTTAAGAGAGCTGATTTCAACTAACTTAGAGGGAGCTTGGGAAAAATTCCATGGATGAAAATCCTCAGGAGGAAAACAACCAAAAAGACTTGGGAAATCTTGAAAACTGAGATTATAAAAGCCCAGTCTAGCACAAAGTGAATATAAATGTGTGTACATCTTGGAGACAGAGCAGGGTGAAATCTACTTACCTTCCCAACTGGTTCGGAAGTGTGCATCCTGCGCACATGTGATTTTAGACCCTCTGCACATGGTTAAAACCAGGAAGTAACGATGTCCGGATGGGTGGGCGGAGCTTCATGCTGCTTCCACTACCGATTTGCCGAACCATGTGCCGCCGCCGCTACTGGTTTTCCCGAACCAGTGTGAACCGGTAGCATTTCACCCCTGAGACAGAGCCATGCAAATATATCCTCCATTTGTGTACAATTTGCAGATTTTTCTCAAATTGGTGCAACTTGTTTAAAATCTTGTTTTAGGCAGATGTAAATATCTTTCAGAACACTTACAAGTACGATCTTATTATTGGCAGGACATTTGAAGCATATTCTCAGCAAGTCCATCCTAGTCCAATGGAGATTAAAGTAATGTGTATTTCATAAGTGAAATAGCTGGAAGAAGGGAAATGACTTTATTGGATTTATCGGTAGACTGTTTCACCCAGACAGTGCACAATAGTGGCTCAGTGCTGAAAAGGATGAGATTACTGTTTAAATTAATGAACTGAGAAAAGAAAATTGAACAACTGAATATTAAATGCATTCACATGAAGTTCCTGAAGACAGGAATTGAGCTGGGGATAACTAATGAGCAAATTTCTCCCAACAATTGGCAATGTAGCGATGTCATTGCATGAACAATGGAGCAAAAATAACATCCAAAGAAGCTTGATGTCCTAGCTCTGGCTGAGAAAGTGTGATTGTTGCCTGCTTTCCTTCAACCTGAATGACTTTGAGCGGGCTGACATGAAAAAGTTAAGCTGAGATTCAAAAGCCAAAATATGTGGTCAACCATCCCACTGGTTGAGACAGCAAAGGAGGCTCCTAGGATGTCTTTTACTAAAGGTATAACTTTACTGAAAATCCCATGTGGGCACAGAAGTGGAAAAGCCAATTCTAACATTTTCACATGCGAACAGCATAGGAAAACTTTCCCCTTTCCCTGGTCCTCCCGCTATCCATTATCCGATTGGTTACATTCGCATTGTTTTGGGAGCAGTCTTTCCGCCTTGGACTTCCCCAGCTGATGACTTTGAGGAGCTGGATCTATGCCAGGCCTCAGGTCATCACACTTGCATTCCTCTACCCTTCCCAATATCTCCATTGCATTCCAATGCCTTCCCTCCCCCCCAACCCCCATTGCTGATGTCTGGTTGCAAGCAGGGTTTGTGTAGCGAGGCAACCATGACATATATGTGATTGTGCAGTTTGCAAAAAGAGTCCTTCCTTTCTTCCTTTTTTCTTTCTTTCTTTCTTTCTTTCTTTCTTTCTTTCTTTCTTTCTTTCTTTCTTTCTTTCCTTCCTTCCTTCCTTCCTTCCTTCCTTCCTTCCTTCCTTCCTTTCTTCCCTAACTGTATACCACTCTACCTCCGTCTACCTCCCTTGTTCCTTCCTTCCCTAATTGTATACCTGTCTACCTCTCTGCTGTGCCTTCTTTCTTTCTTTCTTTCTTTCTTTCTTTCTTTCTTTTCTTTCTTTCTTTCTTTCTTTCTTTCTTTCTTCCTTCCTTCCTTTCTTTTTTCTTTCTTTCTTTCCTTTCTTTCTTTCTTTCTTTTGTTTTTCTTCTTCCTTCCTTCCTTCCTTCCTTCCTTCCTTCCTTCCTTCCTTCCTTCCTTCCTTCCTTTTTCAAATTTACAATAAAAACATACACCTGTATAATAACATAGCTAAGAAAGGCTAAAAATATAATTTAAACAAGGTTAAAATAAGGTAGAGGGAGCATCCTCAAGCCACCAACCACCAGAAAAGTGGGAGTCCACCTTCTCTCTGGTGAGAGTGAGAGTGGCAAAGAAGAGTCCCTTCCTGGATTCTGCCAGTCTCAAAATTCTTTAACCAATAGCATCTGCAACATACCCTCATTGCCTGACCATGTTGGAGGGGTCAATGTAACTGAGACAATACAGTTCCTTGGGTAACCTGGTCCCATGCTATGAAGGCTTTAAAGATAATAATCAACATCTTGAATTGGACCCAGCAGCAAACTGGTGCCCAATGCAACTTGTATAGCAGAGGTGCTACATGCACAGTACTATGGGCATTCAAAACTGCTTGTGCAGGGTTGGAGATGTGATGGTTAATTGTAACCAGGTTCTGATTGTGTAATGCTGGAAGAAAAGACATTTTATGTTGTTTCTTCTGTGACTTATGGGAGACTGGGATAGCACTATTTCGGCCTTTTTAGACCTCTTCAGCCAGACACACCCATATTTTGTGACTCCTCCCTGTAGAGGTCAAATATTTATTTCTTTTGATTCATAGGTATAAATGTGCGATATTTTTGCAATCAGGGTTTTTTCCTATGTTGAAAGATGTTAAAATGGCCATGGTGGGATGAAATCTCTATTCATCACTTTCAGACCTGTCAGACATTTTATGTTGTTTCTTCTGTGACTTATGGGAGACTGGGATAGCACTATTTCGGCCTTTTTAGACCTCTTCAGCCAGACACACCCATATTTTGTGACTCCTCCCTGTAGAGGTCAAATATTTATTTCTTTTGATTCATAGGTATAAATGTGCGATATTTTTGCAATCAGGGTTTTTTTCTATGTTGAAAGATGTTAAAATGGCCATGGGGGATGAAATCTCTATTCATCACTTTCAGACCTGTCAGACATTTTATGTTGTTTCTTCTGTGACTTATCCCACCATGGCCATTTTAACATCTTTCAACATAGGAAAAAACCCTGATTGCAAAAATATCGCACATTTATACCTATGAATCAAAAGAAATATATATATATTTGATATATATATGTTTGTTAGATGCTGTATCCTGTATTTGCTCTGGGAAGTGGGGGGGGGGGACGGTTGGGGGAGGAGGAGGTAGGAGGGAAGGGAAAATATGTGTAAGGAACCTGGAGAGGTTCTTTGAGTTTACGTAACTGTTTTTTTTTTTTCTAAAGAGGTCGTCAATTTGCAAATGTGATTGTACAATCCACATATGGAAAGATGGCAAACGGTTTATACTTTTCTTGTAAAAATGTTTTTTTGTCTTGTAAAACTCTTTAATAAAAAAAAAAAAACTGCTTGTGCTACTGCATTCTGGACCCATTGCAGCTTCTCTTCAAGGTGTAGCTCCATGTAATGCGCATTGCAGTACTCCATACAGGAGATGACTTCTGGACTCAAAACCCCTACTCAAAGAGCATGTAGCAGTTATGGCTCACTCAACTTCATGTTCTGCACTAACGACGTAAGAAACAAATCCAAGATAAACTTTTCATATATAGGCCACAGTTCTGTGTGATTAGAACATGGACCAAACAGTCAGCTGACTTTTTAAATCCCTTTTTCCCGTGCCACTATTTTATGGAGCAGCTGCAAGCAGAGTGTCTTCCTTTGTGCAATTAAACTAAGAGCATTTCAGAAGAATCTCTGTTCCATCTGATGGAGCCACAGGTTCAGAACAAAACCATTCCCTTCACGTTTCATAGTCTAGCTTTGATGTTCATCCCTATGGAAGGTTAGTATAAAGAAGTATGATTAACATAAGAGGCAAATAAAATTTCAAATGGGGACACCTTAGATGTAGACATGAACTAGCTCGGGGAAATCTGACCCTATAATGAAAATTGTATTGCAGTCTTTGTAGAAGGCTAAACAAAACACTGAAAAATCACACACAGAGACGGCACAGCTGTCCCATTAAAAATTGATCCAAGTAACACTGTGAAGCTGCATATACTCTATGACGCTATAGGCTGCCCTTTTCTTCTACAAAACTATGTTGGGCCTCTGTGGAGGGTTATTGAATTGAGACTTGTGTATTATGGATTCCCATCAAGGTAGACCAAGCTGATTTTTGGCCTGTTGTAAACAAATGCTGGGAGTTGAAGATGTACAGAGGAACAGTTTCTTCATTTCCTCAAACCTTCAAAAAGCATTTGAATATCTGGTCTGAATCTGCTTGGAAAACTTTGTAGGAGAAGGACAAGGAAAAAGAGGTATTTATGTTAATAGGCCTTCTTTCCTTCCTTCCTTTTCTTCCTTTGTCCCCCTGTCCCTTGGTCCCTCCTTTCTTTCCCTGTCTCCTTCCTTCCTTCCTTCCTTCCTTCTTCCTTCCTTCTTCCTTCCTTCCTTCCTTCCTTCCTTCCTTTTCCTTCCTTCCTTCCTTCCTTCCTTCCTTCCTTTTCTTTCTTTCCTTCTTTCTTTCCTTCCTTCCTACCTTTTCTTCCTCCTCCTCCCTCCCTCCCTCCTTCCCGTCCCCTTCTAACTCAGGCTGCACAAGACCAAGCCTTAAGAAAAAACACATAGGGAAAAAAAGGAGCCTTGGTAGTACAGGAGTTTAAGGCACCCTGTTATTAAGCTGGTTATTAAGACCAGCTGCTGCAATTACTGCAGGGTTCGAATCTCGAATCTCGCCAAGGCTCAAGGTTGACTCAGCCTTCCATCCTTTCTAAGGTAGGTGAAATGAGGACCCAGTTTGTGGGGCAATAAGCTGACTTTGTATAAATTACAAAAGGATGAAGGCTATTGCTGAGCACATTGTAAGCCGCCCTGAGTCTTCGGAGAAGGGCGGCATATAAATCAAATTAAAAAAAAAAAAACAGAAATGAAAAGTCAACAAATGCCACCTCTTCAACAAAGCTAAAGAAACAATGGGCCACCTAGTTAGTCGCTGCAAGAAATTTGCACAGGCTAACTATATATAAAAAAAAAACAGCATGAGAAAATAGCCACAATGGTGCATTGGAATAGCTGCAAGAAAATCCCCCTTCACCTGCAAGCAAGTAATACCACATTATAGACAAAGTAATAGAAAACAAAGAAGATAAAATTGCTTTAGTACTTTAGAATTCCAGCTCCTTTTACATAATACACTGACATTAACAATGGTTGCTAAGAAAGACAAAAAAGTCTGGATAGTGGACATGGTAGTATGGAGAAGGGAGGAGGGGATGGGAGGGGATGTCACTGCATTATGTGTTTGCCAGCTGAGCTTCCATCCTAAGACTTATGGTAGTCTGCCAGAGAACTTATCTATAGCAATAGAGATAAAACTGGTCTTGTGAGACATTGGACTACTGTGCATGTCTACATTCTTTCTTTTCTAACTTCCTGACTTATACTTCCTTTTTCATCTATGAGATAACTGCTGGTAATAGGCCAACAAAATCAGTAAAGGTCTTTAAAAGTATACAGCATGGAAAACAAGCTCCATTCACCTCTAATTAATTACAGTTTCCCCAGTTGGGGAACGAGGCTGATTCATGCTTCAACAGGGGAGAGGAGAGGAGAGGAGAGGAGAGGAGAGGAGAGGAGGGAAGGGAAGGGAAGGGAAGGGAAGGGAAGGGAAAGGAAGGGAAGGGAAGGGAAGGGAAGGGAAATCACAAAATGCAAAGACCTACAAATAGAAATAGAACGACTGTGGCAAAAGAAAGCAAAGATAGTACCAATAGCAATAGGAGCCTTGGGTAAAATCTCCAAAATATCTGGATCATCACTTGAACATCATCGGCATCAACAAAATCCTCATCAGTCAATTACAAAAGGCAGCTTTACATGGAAAAGCTTACATCCTGTGGATGACACCTGTAATACCATGAAACCACAACACCTGCCTAGCGCAGATTCTTGTGAAAGACTCAATAGGTGGATAAGAAAGTGCCAAATTCAGTTTAAACATCTGGCTGACTATACAACCAACCATCATAATATGCATTTATTTTAACTGCTCCGTTCCCAAAGCCTCTGGCTGGATCTTAATATCCAAAAATACAATTAAAAACATAGCAACAGCGATTAACAGCCCAGAGGGCATAGCCCCGTAACAATAAAATAAAGTCATAAAAATAAATTAATAGTGTGGGGAACATTGCAGACAAAAACAATCCAAAGCTTTCAGACTTTGGGAATGTATGTCTAAGTAGGTCTTTTGCCCCATCTCTGAATTCCCCTTCCTACAAATATTTGCAAATAGTTTATGAATTGTCTGGCCATGACCATCGCTGGTGCTAAATCTAAAGAACAATGGAGAGAATTAAATTCAAACACTGAACAGCTATTAAGGAATGGAATCATGGGCTGTCGCTATAGCAACAGACCACACAGGTTTTAATTTAATTGCAAATCATTTTAGCTTCAGCCAGCACACTGCTCGTTGCTTCCTTAAGACCCAATTGGATGTCACAGCAAAGACCCTGTATCTCCCATATGTCTCCTCTGCAACAGCTCCCAAAAGTAATGCACAATGCGACATTATCAGAATTGGCTTTCTCTTGCCCTCTGCCAAAATCTGTCCAGTCACTGGAATGGAAACAAAGAAAATGACTGACTTTATTTACCTGAAATATTTCTAACCCATCCCTAGGTCCATTTATGGGATGGCTAATTAGCTCAGAAAGGGAAGAAACTGTGAGTGATATCAAGAACAAGCTTATTTCACAAAAGGCAAGTCCTTCTGTTCTTTCTCTCTGGGATTGCCAAAGCTTGCACAGGAGGGAAGAGTGGAGTCCAGTTTGAACTCTCGTGGGATGGAGAAGAAAGATTTGGAGGATAAAGTAAAAGTTGGCAAGGGTGGAAACCCAGGGACTGAACTAAACCAGAATACATAGAATAAATACATATAAAAACAGAGTTGGAAAGGACCTTGGAGGTATTCTAGTCCAACCCTCTGCTCAGGCAGGGGACCTTCTACCATTTCAGACAAAAAGTTGTTCGATCTCTTCTTGAAAGCCTCCAGTGATGGAGCACCCACAACTCCTGGAGCCAAGTTGTTCCACTGGTTACCATATTTTTCAGAGTATAAGATACACTTTTTTTCCTCCTAAAAGAGGCTGAAAATTTGAGCGTGTCTTATACTCCAAACCGCGCGGTGTCCAAAATGGCTACCTGGAACAGCTGCTGCCTTCTCTTATCCCTTCCATGCTTCACCTGCTTTAGTCACTGGAGCTCCCTCTGATGATCAGCTGTGCTTTTGAAGCTGTTTTTCAGCCCCAACGCGAACAAAGCAATCGTCCATGCTTTGCCTGCTTTTCTAATTGCTGCTCTCTCCGACAATCAGCTGTGCTTTAGAAGCACAGCCCCAACCAGCCCCAACCTCAAAACCAGCGAGCGAACTAATGTGCTGAAGCTGATGCCCCGACCAGCCCCAACCTCAAAACCAGCAAGCAAACTAACGTGCTGGGACTAGCCAGATGAATACCTGATAGACAGAATCCCCCCCCCAATTTTCCTCCCCAAAAACTAAGGTGCATCTTCTACTCTGGTGCATCTTATACTCCAAAAAATAGGGTAATTGTCCTCACTGTTAGGAAATTTCTCCTTAGTTCTAGTTTGCTTCTCTCCTTGATTCGTTTTCATTCATTGTTTCTTGTCTTGCCTTCTGGTGGTCTGAAAAATAGGTTGATGCCCTCTTCTTTGTGGCAGCTCCTCAGATATTGGAAGACTGCTATCATGTCCCCCCTGATCCTTCTCTTCACTAGACTAGACATACCCCAAATACTGCAACCATTCTTCATATGTTTTAGTCTAATCATCTTTGTTGCTCTTCTCTGCACTCTTTCCAAAGTCTGACAACTGGTAAAGAAAGAAAAAAAAAACATAAGTAAGGGTTTAGATTGCATAGCTTCACTCTTTTATTTTTCACACAGCCTTCTAAGGACCCCAGATATTAATTGGATCTGGTCTTCTCCTCCTCCTGCTCTACATGACGTGCCATGTTTCAATGCCACAGAAGAAAAGGGAATTGTAATATTCCCTCTTCTGACCTATTCATTCCTCTCCATTCAATTGACCACCTTCAGATATACCAAGTTTGGAGAACAGCGCTAGCAAGCCTGTAATTCATATTTTTCATGTCCATTTAACTTGTCCCTGAGAACTTTCTGCTTTTGTTCTTGGAAAGAGAAGGAGAGAGAGAGAGAAAGGGATATAACTGTTCTGCCTCCAGAATACAAGGCCACGCTATGGAATTTAATCTGTATAATCTATACCTTCTCAAATTCGAATGCAGTTGTGTGGTTATTAGAATGGTTGGGTAAGTAAATGGCAGTGAAGCTTTCTTACTATATAATTTCTGCTTCATACTGTGGAACTATAGCCGTTACTTTTATTAGCAATAACCATTATTGGGCCTTTTAGCTTCCAGGCTCGAGATAAAGTAATGGCTTCTAATGATTCCTTAATGACAGACTTTACATCCTTGTCATGGTGACATGAATAATGTTATTTATTTTAAGAGAAAGTGATTAGCCGCTCTTTGATAAAAGGCTAAATACTCACACATTCTGGTAGAGAGACATTTTTCGAGGATGGGCTCCAGCACGAAGCCCAAAAGCTCAGCAGATGAAACCTCTGGTCCCAGTGACCAACCCATAAATTAAAAAGGTAAAGTTTCCCCTCGCACATATGTGCTAGTCGTTCCTGACTCTAGGGGTCACTGCTCATCTCTGTTTCAAAGCCGAAGAGCCAGCGCTGTCCGAAGACATCTCCGTGGTCATGTGGCCGGCATGACTAAAGGCCAAAGGTGCATGGAACGCTGTTACCTTCCCACCAAAGGTGGTCCCTATTTTTCTACTTGTATTTTTTCTGTGCTTTCGAACTGCTAGGTTGGCAGAAGCTAGGACAAGGAACGGGAGCTCACCCCGTTATGCGGCACTAGGGATTCGAACTGCTGAACTGCCGACCTTTCGATCGACAAGCTCAGTGTCTTAGCCACTGAGTCACCATGTCCCTTAACCCATAAATTAACCCTTAACCCATCAATACTCATGGAATAAAATCATACGTGGGTGGCTTTTCTAGAAATCAGCGTTCCACAATTTTTAACAGAAATTCTTAAATTTATGTATTTATTTTTATTTATGAAATTCTGCCTGATTCACTCTCGGTAACTAGCTTACAAAGAGAAAAATATATGTTTTGTGAAACAAACACACCCAGTTGAACACCCGCTGTCTTTAGATCTGAAGAGAAGGATCGTTATGCCATATAAAATGTCCATAATTTGGAATGATACATTTCCCAAATTATGAAGAGCTTTCCAATAGGCTCTGTGCTGTAGCAGGAACTATTTAGGGTTTCTCTCCATCATTGTTTTACAGGTATTGGGAAGGGGAGGGGAGGGAGGGGAGAGGGCAGGGCAGGGGAGAGGAAGAGGAGAGAAGGGAAGGGAAGGGAAGGGAGGAGAGGAGAGGAGAGGGGAAGGGAGGAGAGAGGAGAGGAGGGAAGGGAAGGGAGTAAAGAAGAGAAGAGGAGGAGAGATGAGGAGAGGAGGGAAGGGAAGGGAAGGGAGTAAAGAAGAGAAGAGAAGAGGAGAGGAGAGGAGAGGAGAGGAGAGGAGAGGAGAGGAGAGGAGAGGAGAGGGGAGGGGAGGGGAGAGGAGAGGAGATTATGTCAGAGATAAGTAAAGCATTCATGTAAACAACTCTTCTTTGAGGGCATCTAAAGGCCACCTAAAACAATTGCATATATACAAAACAGACTGTCAACTTGCAAAGCTTTCAAGTTGCCATGAGCAGGAGGGAGGGAGAACTGAAGTGAATTCCATACATTCTTTCTGACTGCAATCAGAAGGAGGGTGTTAGGTTTCACAGCCAGCCAAAGTGGTTAATTGGAGAATGTGATTTATGACATGGCCAGAGAGGAGGGGAGAGACAGGGTCATAGGGGAACGTAAATCTACGTAGGCTCAGTCCTAACTGCGTCCCAGTATTGCCGGAATGGTGCTCCTAATAAATGACTATATTTCCTTTGAAGTTTGGATCATGGCTCATTAATTAATTAGGGCATCTTTCGGAAACTTGACACAGACATTACGAGGTAAATACAAAACGATGAAACCAAATAAGGATGTGATGTCCCAGGGGAAATGTTTTATTGTATTGTATAAATATGTTGGGTACTTTACCCTATATAAATTAATCATTGGGTGTGTTGGAGAGAAGGTATTTAGCTAAGGTTCCCTTTTCACACATTTGCCTGAGTCAAAAGCTTTCTCAAATGTGAGGGCGTAATGGAGACATCATCCATAGCATGTCTGCAGTCAAAATGCAGTTGCTGTGACCATTTTAGCTTTCACCCACAGGTCATTTCCCCACTCATGACTTAAAGTGCCTTCATAACAACCTGTAGCCATCATTAAAGAAACATTATTGTCATTCTTTGGCACAATGATGGATGTCTGCTTCTAAAAGTCCTTAGAACAGTGTTTCTCAACCTTGGAAGCTTGAAGATGGGTGGACTTCAACTCCCAGAATCCCCTAGCCAGCGCTGCTGGCTGGGGGATTCTGGGAGTTGAAGTCCACCTATCTTCAAGCTACCAAGGTTGAGAAACACTGCCTTAGAAGATCCTAGGGAGAAAATGGCCACACAGAGATAGACAGACACACTTATCAGTCTTATTTTTTTTTTAAAAAAATAATTAAGCTACAGATTTACTGCATACTTAATCTGGTGTAAACTCTGTGGAATATAATAGAGCTTATTTCCTACTATTCAGATCATTGATGATTGGTTAGAAAAGAAATATAAATAAAGATAGAGAAAGGAAGTGGATAGGGAAAAGACAAATAAAAGAAAAGACAATAAAAAGAGTAGAAACTCAGATGACGCCTAGGTAAATGGAAAAGGGGGGAAAGAGAAAAAGTGTCACTATAAAAGTGTACATGAATGATAAAACAGATGTAATTATTAAACAAAAAAGCATTTGAAATGAAGATATATGTAAATAGAAAATCGAGGCCGCTCGAATACCATTCTAGATTAAATTGAAAATGGATAAAACAAAGGAGTGGGAAAGGAGAGAGGAATGGAGAGAAGGAATGAGGGGAGAAGAGAGGAAAGGAGAGAGAGAGATAGAAGAGAGGGAAAAGGAGAGGAAGAAAAGGGAGGGGAAAGAAGAGTAGAAGAGAGGGATAGAAAGAGAGGAAGAAGAGAGGAGTGGGGGAACAGGAAGTAGAAGGGGAGGAGAGGAGGAATGAAGAAAGTAGAAAGGGACAGAAGAAGGAAGAGAAGGAGGAAGAAGAAGAAGAAAGGTTGTGGTAAAACAAAGAGGAGGAAATGGTAAAAGAGCAGCCCCGAACAAATAAAAATGAAAGTTAAAGGATAAGATGAATGATCAATGATTAATGATGGATAAGAGACTGTACACTTAAATATCTTTATAATAAATAAAAATAAAAAAAATATGCAAAAAAAAAAGAAATGAAATCCTATTTTTCTTTGTTTGAAAATGTATTTAAAATGCAAAGTGTTAAGCACAACGGTCCACAATATATTCATCATTTCGAAGATATTTTCCTTCAGTTGTATACGTAATTAACCAATGCATGCATAGATACAGTATGTAGACACCTGTGTTTAATGGACCATTTAGGGAATATCCATTAAATCTGAATGTCAATTTAAATCTAAATGTATGTCATGGGAGGTCAATTTATATCAACTGTGTAACTGTGCAACTGATGCATATAGTATCCGTTTCATTAAAAACTTAATTTAACAGACAAACCTTTGGTTTAGTAGACAGTTGTCTGTTAAATGAGAATTTAATCGAAGTGAAAAAAGGCTGTAGTAAGATTCATTAATTTGAGTATATTCTTCTATCATCTATCTATCTATCTATCTATCTATCTATCTATCTATCTATCTATCTATCTATCTATCTATCATCTATCTATCCATCATTATCTGTCTGTCTGTCTATCTGTCTATCATCTATCTATCTATTCATCATCTGTGTCTATCTATCTATCATCTATCTATCTATCTATCTGCATCTGTATATATCTCTCTCTATCATCTATCTATTTCTGTATGTCTCTCTCTCTCTCTCTCTCTCTCTCTCTCTCTCTCTCTCTCTCTCTCTCTTCTATCATCTTAACATATGGCTTAACATATTTTTTAACATATTTTTAATTTTTAATTGGTTTGTTATCTTAAACTGGGGCCAAATTAATATATATCCTTTTAATTGTTTTTTTTAATGTTTGTATTGTATGTTTTTATCTGGCTGTACACGCCCTGAGTCTTTCGAGAGAAGGTGCGGTATATAAATTTGAAATAAAATAAATAAATAAATCTATCTATATATTCATCATCTGTCTGTCTGTCCGTCCGTCCATCCAACCAACCAACCAACCAACCTACCACCCACCCACCCACCCACCCACCCTCCTATCTATCTATCTATCTATCTATCTATCTATCTATCTATCTATCTATCTATCTATCTATCTATCTATCTATCTATCTATCTATCTATCATCTATCATCTATCTATCTATCATCTACAGAAGGGCTGTCAAACTCCTGGTCCATGGGCCGGGTGCATCATGCGCTGGCCATGCCCACATCCAGTTTAGCGAAGGGGGAAAAAGTCCCAATATGTCACATGATGCCACCGTGATGATGTGAGTTTGACACCCCTGATCTACAGTATTCAGCCAGCCAACCAGCTTACCTAGGTATTGAATGGAATAACCATTGATACAATGGCAGGTGGGAAGAAACCCTTAATACAAGATAAATGCATATATTCCCAAACATATTTTTATGCAAATTATTAAAGGGATTTGTAATCCATGACACCACCTATCCCCTATTTACAACACAACCCTTTCAATAGTTCCAAGAAGGTTCCATACCCATTTGCACTATTCAAGTGACTCTGAGGACATAGATAAACCTCCAATTGGCCTGACTGACTCTCAGAGAGAATGCTAACAACCAGATGACTGAAAGGAATGCAAATCCTTTCATTCTCCATCATTCAGTCAGAACTGAAGAAGCTTCTTGGATGAGAAGCAAAACGACTTCAGAAAACAAACAAACAAAGAAAATCCAGTTGCGTTTTGAAGAAGGACCTTTGGGACAATCATGACTTGGATGACTGAGAATCTTCAAAGATCCTAGGTCAGGGGTCTGCAACCTTAAACACTCAAAGAGCCATTTGGACCCAATTTCCACAGAAAAAAAACACTGGGAGCCACAAAACCCTTCCCGTGTCTGACTATTTCTTGAGCGGCCACAAAACTAGCATATGCAGTTGAATTAAACATTCTATTTTCTTCTGAAACTTTCCTTTTCTTGGATTTATTCATGGTTGGCCTACCGGGGTTGAAAAGCTCAATAAATCGCATGCTGGTGGGTGTCGCACATTGGCAGTTGTGACACATATTTTGAGTGAAAGGGAGCCGCAGCAGAGGGGTGAAAGAGCCACATACGGCTCCAGAGCCGCAGGTTGCTGACCTCTGTCCTAGGTCCTTATAAAGTTCTCGCAAATTATGGGTGTGTAGGTAGATAGATAGATATATAGACAGACAGACAGACAGACAGATAGATATAGATATAGATATAGATATAGATATAGATATATAGATATATAGATATAGATATAGATATAGATATAGATATAGATAAAGATATAGATATATAGATATATAGATATAGATATATAGATATAGATATAGATATATAGATATAGATAAAGATATAGATATATAGATATATAGATATAGATATATAGATATAGATATAGATATATAGATATAGATATATAGATATAGATATACATAAAAATAAAGATATAGATAAAGATATAGATATATAGATATATAGATATAGATATAATATAGATATAGATATAGATAAAGATATAGATATATAGATATATAGATATATAGATATAGATATAGATATAGATAAAGATATAGATATATAGATATAGATATAGATATAGATATAGCTATAGATATAGATATAGATAAAGATAAAGATAAAGATATAGATATAGATATAGATATAGATAAAAATAAAAATAAAAATAAAGATATAGATATAGATATAGATAAAAATAAAAATAAAGGTATAGATATAGATATAGATGATATAGATATAGATATAGATATAGATATAGATATAGATAAAGATATAGATATAGATATAGATAAAGATATAGATATAGATAGATATAGATATAGATGATATAGATATATAATAGATATAGATGATACAGATATAGATATAGATATAGATAAAAATAAGATATAGATATAGATATAGATATAGATATAGATAAAGATAAAGATTTCAGACAAAAGGGAGGGAGAAAGCTTTGAATTTCATGGAGCTCTTTTCCCAGCTTTCACATGCCCTCTACATTTTTATTGTCACTGCACTGGGAACCATCAAGCAAAGCAATTTGAAAGAGAAGACACAGAGAAGTAGCGCAAGAGGAGGCTGTCATTCAGGTCAGCGCGGTTTCAAATTGTCAAAGGACATTACTGCTTTCAACATTTCACCTGGATTATGTTCCTTCCATTCCTTAGGATTTGACGATCCATTTTGCAAACAATGATCAGGCGACAGCCCTCTTTCCCCTGCATATGTTTTACGGAACCGAAGGATGTGAACAATATTTGCTACAGTTGTCTGCCTAACACTTCGCTACCATTGGATAATATGAATGGAATGGAATGGAATAGAATAGAATAGAATAGAATAGAATAGAATAGAATAGAATAGAGTAGAGTAGAGTAGAGTAGAGTAGAGTAGAGTAGAGTAGAGTAGAGTAGAGTAAAGTAGAGTAGAGTAGAGTAGAATAGAAAAGAAAAAATAGAATAGAAAATAGAATAGAATAGAATAGAATAGAATAGAATAGAATAGAATAGAATAGAATAGAATAGAATAGAATAGAATAGAATAGAATAGAATAGAATAGAATTCTTTATTGGCCAAGTGTGATTGGACACACAAGGAATTTGTCTTGGTGCATACGTTCTCGGTGTACATAAAAGAAAAAATACTTTGGTCAAGAATCATAAGGTACAACACTTAATGATAGTCATAAGGTACAAATAAGCAATCAGGAAACAAAATATAAACCGTAAGGATACAAGCAACAAAGTTACAGTCATACAGTCATAAGTGGAAGGAGATGGATGATTGCAACAATGAGAAGATTAATAGTAGTGCAGACTTAGTAAATAATTTGACAGTGTTGAGGGAATTATTTGTTTAGCAGAGTGATGGGGTTCGGGAAAAAACTGTTCTTGTGTCTAGTTGTTCTGGTGTGCAGTGTTCTATAGTGTCTTTTTGAGGGTAGGAGTTGAAACAATTTATGTCCAGGATGCGAAGGGTCTGTAAATATTTTCACAGCCCTCTTTTTGACTCGTGCAGTATACAGGTCCTCAATGGAAGGCAGGTTGGTAGCCATTGTTTTTTCTGCAGTTCTAGTGATCCTCTGAAGTCTGTATCTGTCTTGGTGGGTTGCAGAACCAAACCAGACAGTTATAGGGGTGCAGATGACAGACTCAATAATTCCTCTGTAGAACTGGATCAGCAGCTCCTTGGGCAGTTTGAGCTTTCTGAGTTGGTGCAGAAAGAGCATTCTTTGTTGTGCTTTTTTGATGACGTTTTTTATGTTAGCTGTCCATTTTAGATCTTGCAATATGGTAGAACCTAGAAATTTGAAGGTCTCTACTGTTGATTCTGTGTTGTCTAGTATAGTAAGAGGTGGAAGTATGGAAGGGTTTCTCCTAAAATCTACCACCATTTCTACGGTTTTGTGTGTGTTCAGTTCCAGAAGGGGAACTGAAGGGGAGATGGTATCATGATAGTTCCATGAAGGGGAGATGGTATCAAAGGGAGTGGGATTGACTTGAAAAAAGTGTCCAATTTAAAATCCATTAATGTTGTGGACTGACTATTTTTTAATTTGATAAAGGGAATGAGATATGAAACAGAATAAGATTTAGAATAACTTTATTTCCACTTTGAATGTTCACATAGAGCCACAGTGGTGCAGTGGTTAGAGTGCAGTACTGCAGGCTACTTCTGCTGACTGCTGTCTGCCTGCAGTTTGGCAGTTCAAATCTCACCAGGCTCAAGATTGACTCAGCCTCACATCCTTCCGAGGTGAGTAAAATGAGGACTCAGATTGTTGGGGGCAATATGCTGACTCTGTAAAACCGCTTAGAGAGGGCTGTAAAGCGGTATATAAGTCTAAGTGCTATTGGTACAGCTATACAAATCGGCATACATTAAAATGAAATTTCATTGCATACAGCTCTCAAAGGGTCACCACCTCCAATATATGCTACATAAACATGACAAAGTGAATGAATGAATGAATGAATGAATAAATATGTATATACCCAGGGGTGAAATGCTCCAGGTTCGGACCGGATCGCCCAATCCGGTAGCGATGGAGGCGGGTGGTTCAGAGAACCGGTAGCAAAAATCCCTGCCCCTCCCAATGCCCAGCTGAGCCACACAATCATCAGAGTGTGCTCAGCGGCTCAGCTTGGATCTTCAAATGCTTTTAAAAGCCTCTGATGATCCCAGCTGAGTTGCCTAATCAGCAGAGGCTTTTTTTCTTTTAAATGCCTCTGACGATCCAAGCTGAGTTGCCTGATCGTCAGAGGCTTTTAAAAGAAAAAAAGCCTCTGCCGATCAGGCAACTCAGCTGGGATCGTCAGAGCCTTTTGAAAGCATTTTTTTACAACCTCTTCCCCAAAGAGGTTGTAGAAAAAATAGTTTTAAAAGTAAAAAAAAATAAAATTGGCCACACCCACCCAGTCACATTACCCCTCCCCCAAAGCCATGCCCACAGAACCGGTAGTAACAAATTTTAGATTTCACCATTGCATATACCCACATATATACCCACATATATTATACAACACAGAAAAACAACACAGCCTAGTTCAGATGCATACATGTACATGACGAGAAAAACGAATCTTGCAAGTTTACCATGGCATAGGGAACAAAGCTGTTGCAGAATCTGGTAGTCCTGCTAGAAATACTTCTAGCAATGTTTCCTGTGTGTTTGCTTTGGTCCTCACTCAGTCCGGCCCTTCATCCTTAAGAGTAACTTTCAATGGTCACTAAACAAATTGTTGTAAGTCAAGGACTATCTGTACACTTCCCTGGTCAATGGCCATTGAACACTGACTCCAGGATCAGGCAGAAGGCAAATCAATAAGGCAAGCTGGTTGTGATTGAGATCAGGGGCCTTCGGTAGACACCCTGGAAAGATTTTTAGGCTCCGGCAGTCCTGTAGATTTTTGAGACATTGTGGGTTGTAAACCATGCAAAGACTCGGCAGGCTACAGGCAGCCTACAGCTTTGTTGTAGACTATCAAAGAGACGATTGTAGAATGACAGTCAGGTCACTCACAGATTCTCTTTGGCTGCCTCGCAACCCACGTTTCAACCAGGAGACTTCCACCAAAACCCTTCTTTGAAAGGAAGGTCGCATTTTCTTCCATCCGACTGAATGAGAATGAGCAGACAGAAAAAAAAGATGGAGAATTTGTCTGCGTGGAACTACCTGTGTTTATCGATCAGAGCTGCTACTTGGCCATGCATCTGTCCTATCATCAGAAGGAAGAGATGCTGAGCAGCTGTCTTTTTTTCTCCTCACCTTTCCTCACTCTTTCTCTGCCTCTCATGACCAGAGAAGGATTTCCAAGAGAATATCTCCAATCCAGAAAATGACTGCCAAATAGCATGAATTGTTTACAAGATATTACGTTTCTCTCCTTTGCTTTCTCTCCCTTCACTCTCCTCCTTTTTTAAGCAGTAAAATTGACCTATTTTTAGGCCAGCAGTCCTCATCTTTTCTGGCTACGTGGACCACTAGTATCAGCGGCAGGGAGTGGGGATGGTTTTGCATGCACAACCGAGCTTCCGCACATCTGCAAAGGAAGCTTTGCATGCACCTATCTCACTGCCAGAGGCCAATGAGGAGTAAAACAAATGAGGAGAAGGAGATGGAGATGGAACTTGTCTCCTAAAGGTAATCTGTGTTCCAATGTGATAGTGATATTCCGATATCTCAGGGGTTGCCACAAAGAAGACAGGGTCAAGATATTCTCCAAAGCACCTGAGGGCAGGACAAGAAGCAATGGGTGGAAACCAATCAAGGAGAGAAACAAACTAGAACTAAGGAGAGTTAGAACAGTTAATCTGTAAAACAACTTGCCTCCAGAAGTTGTGAATGCTCCAACACTGGAAGTTTTTAAGAAGAGATTGGATAACCATTTGTCTGAGGATTTCCTGCCTAAGCAGGAGGTTGGAGTAGAAGACCACCAAGATTCCTTCCATCTCTTCTCTTCTCTTCTCTTCTCTTCTCTTCTCTTCTCTTCTCTTCTCTTCTCTCCTCTCCTCTCCTCTCCTCTCCTCTCCTCTCCTCTCCTCTCCTCTCCTCTCCGCTCCCACCCCATCCCATCCCATCCCATCCCATCCCATCCCATCCCATCCCATTCCATTCCATTTTTCTCTTCTCTTTACTATTCTCTTCTCTTCTCTTCTCTTCTCTTCTCTTCTCTTCTCTTCTCTTCTCTTCTCTTCTCTTCTCTTCTCTTCTCTTCTCTTCTCTTCTCTTCTCTTCTCTTCTATTCCATTCCATTCCATTCCATTCCATTCCATTCCATTCCATTCCATTCCATTCCATTCCATTCTTCTCGTTATTATTCTTGTGCTGACAGCCGATGGATTCAGAAGTGTCAGACTTGTGACTCCAAACCCAGCTGCCCCAACAGCTTCTGCCAGCAAATGGGCTGAGCAATCTGGTCTGACAGTTTCATCTGTGCCAAGTTTACATGTTCTTCCTTTGCAATCAACAAACCTGGTTGGGGCTTTTTTTTTTTTTCCCCAACAGGTCTCCCTCAACCGAATGAGCTATTCCTGAAAAGCAACACCTCCCAAGAGTGTCTGTCTGTCTCTTTCTGCATTGTCAAATCTCAGCATGGGGTTCCCCTCCTTTCCAGCTGAAAGGGAGCTTAGAAGAGCGGGCCTGCTAATTTGCTGAACGGCGTTCCGTTTTCCTGCTGTGAAATGGGTATCTATTCTTGTCTTGTCCCAATTAGCCTCTCCCATTGTCTCCTTCGTTTCTCCCTCTGTCGCAATATTTTGCTAGGTGTTTATTTAAGAAAAATAGCCAGCCATTCTACCTTAAGGAGCCTCGAGATAATGAAGACAATCAAGCTGTGAAAGTAACACTAGAATAGTTAGCTGTGCACGTGAATATGAAGATTGGAAAAGACTGTCCTAATTAACCGCAACCACACCCTGCAACACTCAGCGAAGGAAGCAGAAGAGCGGCTGATATTAGCACAGCAACATTGGGTGGGATTGTGTGTGTGCATCAGGAGTGGGATTCAGCCGGTTCGGATTGGTTCGGGCGAACCGGTAGTGGTGACCTGCGAGTGGCATGGAAAGGTGCAATCTGTCCTATATCGCTGTGTTTTTGACGCCGCGCATGACAGCACGTGTGAGGCCCCGCCCACCAACCTCAATGTCATAAAAATGCTTCTGCGCATGCACAGCCCCATTGCGAACCAGTAGTAAGGTAAATAGAACCCACCCCTGGCGCACACTCACATTTCTGGTGCTGGGCGAACCGGTTGCTACAGTATGTGAATCCCACCGCTAGTGTCCATGTGTGTCGAAACAGGCAAGATGGTTGTCATGGAATAAAAAAAGGACTAGGGGCAGTGGTGGGATTCAGCCAGTTCACACCACTTTGGGAGAACCGGTTGTTAACTTTCTGAGCAGTTTGGTGAACTGGTTGTTGGAAGAAATCATTAGGTCACTGAACCGGTTGTTAAATTATTTGAATCCCACCACTGACTAGAGAGTGACATGATAGCAGTGTTCCAATATTTGAGGGGCAGCCACAAGGAAGGGAGGGGGTGTCCATCTGTTCTCCAAAGCACCAGAAGGCAGGACAATAAGAAATGAATGGAAACTAATCAAGGAGAGAAGCAACGTATAACTAAGGAGAAGTTTCCTAACAGTGAGGACAATTTGCAGAATTGGAAGAGCATATGACGGCCGTGGCCAGGGGGGCTTTTCATCAGGTCCGCCTGATTCGCTAGTTGCATCCCTTTCTGGATCGGGACTCCTTACGCACAGTCACTCAGGCGCTCGTCACTTCCCGCCTGGACTACTGTAATGCTCTTTACATGGGGCTCCCCTTGAAGAGCACCCGGAGGCTCCAACTGGTGCAGAATGCGCCCACACAGGGGATTATGGAAGCAAGAGGGCGCTCCCATGTGATGCATCTCCTGCGTGAGCTGCATTGGCTTCCAGTGGTCTTCTGGGTGCGCTTCAAGATGTTGGTCACCACCTTTAAAGCGCTCCATGGCATAGGACCTGGGTATTTGCGAGACCGCCTTCTGCCGCCGATAGCCTCCCACCAACCAGTCCGCTCCCACAGAGAGGGACTCCTCAGGAGGGCCTTCTCTGTGACAGCACCTGCCCTCTGGAACGATTTGCCCCCGGAGATACGAAAGATACCAGATCTCCGGGCCTTTCGCCGTGCCCTAAAAACTTTTCTTTTCCATCAAGCAGGGCTGGCTTGAACCTCCCCCCCCCTTTTTAGCTCTTTTTAACTTTTTAGCTTTTTAAGTGTAAATTGGGTTTTAATTGGATTGTTTTAAATTGTGGGCCAAAGCTGTATAATTCTTTTAATTGATTTTAAATTTTGTATTGGTATGTTTTTTATCCTTGGCTGTGCATCGCCCTGAGTCCAATAGGAGAAGGGCGGTATATAAATTGAATAAATAAATAAATAAATAAATAAATAAATAAATAAATAAATAAATAAATAAATAAATAAATAAATAAACCAATGAAACGGCTTGCCTCCAGAAGGTATGGGTGCTCCATCATTGGAGGCTTTTAAGAAGAGACTGGAAAGTTATTTATCTGAAATGGTAAATGGCTTGAACAGGGGGTTGAACTAGAAGACCTCAAGATTCCTTCTTCTATGTTATTCTGTTAAGTTGGTGAGTCTGAACCAGTGATGGGTTGCCCCCAGTTTGCACCGGTTCTATAGAACTGGTAGTAAAACCGGTGGGAGGCTTCACCCACTGACCCCGACATCATCAGAACGCTTCTGTGCATGCGGAGGAAGAGCTTCTTCAGCTGCTACTCACGTTGCTAATAGCCTGTGTCCAATTCACAGGAGAGTCCTTACTGAAGCCACATGTAACGTTGTGTCCTCCTTGTGACTTCCGCCATTCCCTAACAGGGAAGTTGAATCAATTGTGGCTGTACTTTTACCCTGTCACTTTTATGTTACCTGACGTGAGGATTTAATAACAACTTTAATCATCAATAGTCTCCAAAGTTCAGAGGAAGACATTCTTCTCTCCTAGCTGACAGCTTGACTGTGATTTCTAAGAGGCTTGTAAAATTATGAAAAACAGCCACCACGATCCATGTGACTGTTTTTTTGATATTTTGGATATTGTCTGTGTCATTCATTTTACCCCGCCTTCTGCCACCAATAGCCTCCCACCGGCCAGTACGCTCGCACAGAGAGGGCCTCCTCAGGGTGCTGTCCGCTAGACAATGTCAGCTGGCGACCCCCAGGGGGAGAGCTTTCTCTGTGGCAGCGCCCACCCTCTGGAACAACCTCCCCACAGAGATACGCACAATACCAGACCTCTGGACTTTTCGTCGGGCCCTGAAAACTTATTTATTTCACCTAGCCAGGCTGGCTTGATCCCACTGTTTTGGTTAAATTGAATTGATTTTAAATGGGTTGTTTTAAATTTTGGCCAAAAATATTTAATTATTTTTTAAACTGCTTTTAAATTTTGTATGTTCTGTTTTATTCTGGCTGTTCACTGCCCTGAGTCCTGCTGGAGAAGGGCGGTATACAAATTAAAACAAACAAACAAATAAACAAACAAATAAATAAATAAATTTAGAACAATTAATCAGTGGAATGGCTTGCCTTCAGAAGTTGTGGGAGCTCCATTACTGGAGGATTTTAAGCAGAGATTGGACAACTTCTTATCCGAAATGGTATAGGACCGTGATGGCGAACCTATGACAGGTGTGCCACAGGTGGCACACGTAGCCATATTGGTGGGCATGTGAGCCCAACTCTGGAGCGCATGCCTGTGCTGGCCAGCTGATTTTCGGGCCTTTTGGGCCCACCAGAAGTAGGGAAATAGGCTGTTTCCTGCCTCTGGAGGGCCTCCGGGGGGGGTGGGGAGGGTAAAGCTGTTTTTGCCCTCCCCAGACTCCTAGGAAGGCTCTGGAGCCTGGGGAAGAGCAAAAAATGGGCCTTCTGGTCCCACCGGAAGTTGGCAAATGGGCTGTTTCCGGATTCCAGAGGGCCTCCATGGGGTGGTGGTGAAGGCTATTTTCACCCTCCCCAAGCTCCTAGAAAGGCTCTGGAATCTGGGGAGAGATAAAAACAGGCCTACTGGGCCCACCATGCCATCGTGTGCCAGGAGCGGGGGGAAGCGGGGGGGAGTATGTGCATGCACCAGGGCAGGCATATAGAATCATGGGTATGGGCACGCAAGTGCACGACCCCCTTCCCCCCGCTCCTGGCACACTATGGCAAAAAGGTTAGCCATCACTGGTATAGGATCTCCTGCTCAATCAAGGGCTTAGACTAGAAGACCTCTAAGATCCCTTCTAACTCTGTAATTCTGTTAATCCATTTCAGTTTCTTTGTTTCGGATACAAAGGTGAGTTGGTGAATTTATAAATTCATGAACTCGCTTTATTTATAAATAAAGATAATAAATAAATAAAGATAATCAGAAAAGGTAAGTGACATTCAATTTTATTCAAATTTAGAGGACTGTAGACGAAGCAGCAGATAATTCTTTGAGTATCACTATGTACCAGTGGTGAAATCTAAAATTTGTTGCTACCGGTTCTGTTGGCATGGCTTGGTGTGGGGGGTAATGTGACTGGGTAGGAGTGGCCAATTTTTTTTTTTACTTTTAAAAACATTTTTTCTATAACCTCTTCGGCGAAGAGGTTGTAGAAAAAATGCTTTTAAAAGCCTCTGATGATCCCAGCTGAGCCGTGCGATCATCAGAGGCTTTTTTTTTTTTACTTTTAAAAGCATTTTTTCGGCCAAAGAGGTTGTAGAAAAAATGCTTTTAAAAATTAAAAAAAAAAACCCTCTGATGATTGTGCAGCTCAGCTGGGCAATAGGGGGAGGGCAGGGATTTTTGCTACTGGTTCTCCGAACCACCCGCCTCCATCGCTACCGGATCCAGCGATCCGGTCTGAATCGGGAGCATTTCACCCCTGATATAGACAGATTTAACCATAGTTTCAATTGGAAAAATTGTGACAATCCTAGACCAGGCCAAGTCCAAAAATGCCCGGGAATTTCTAGAAGCCTGACAAATCAGCCATCAACAGACACATAGATATTAACAACATCCACAGACTATTCCAAGGAGACAATCAACCAACCCAAAAGAGAAAAAGACTCCAGCACTTCTCCGCCAATAATCATCACTCCGATCGGCATAGATTAACTCCAAGGTCAACTTCAGACCAACAATCAAGTAAGCAATACCTCAGTCGATATACTTCCAAAGACCCATCAGTAAACAGCCCAACCAAAGAACCCCTAAGACCGTCCCCACTCACACAGACAGCCAAGACACAGACTATAAACTTACACCAAGCAGCACTCCTTACTAGCACTAATGACGTTACCTAGTTTGGGTAATGAAACGTTGCAAGAAAACAAGCAAGCTCAGAGAGCACCAAGTACCCTTCCATTTCAACCCTGAGCTACAAATATTCTCCTTTATTGATCTTCCTAGTAGGTACTACTTGTGCTCTTGTGTACCTTCCAAAGTATGCTTGAAAGCACATTTTGCCTTTGAATCTAGATCTCACTGTCACTGTCAGTCATTTAGTCATGTCTGACCCAGTGGTGGGTTTCAAAATTTTTTACTACCGGCTCTTGGTGGGCACGGCAAGGGAAAGATACTGTAAAATCTCCATTCCCTCCCCAATCCAGGGGAAGGTTGCTGCAAAATCCCCATTTCGTCCTGATCAGCTGGGACTCGGGAGGCAGAGAATAGATGTGGGCGGGGCCAGTCAGAATTTTTACTACCGGTTCTCCGAACTATTCAAAATTTCCACTACCAGTTCTCCAGAACTGGTCAGAACCTGCTGAAACCCATCTCTGGTCTGACCCATAGCCACTCTATGGATAAACAGTCTCCATGCCCCTCTGTCTTGCACTGCTTCCTTCAGATCCATCACAGTCATCCCAGTGTCATCATTTATAGTGTACGGTCAACAGATCCTAGGATGACCCTCTTCTCCTTTTTCCACCGATCACTCTCAGCATGATTGACTTTTCAAGTGAGTCAGCTCGCATGACATGGCCAAAGTATGATAGCCTTTGGTTGACGATCTTGGCTTCAAGTTATATTTTCGGCGAGGTTCGGTTTGGACTTCTTTGTTTGTTATTTTTGCAGTCTATGGGATGTGTGATAGTCATCTCCAGCACCAGAGTTCAAAGATATCCACCCTTCTTCTATCTGCCTTTTTCAGTATCCAAGTCTCGTCACAATTTTAGAAATGAATTTCTGCTCCAACAATTTCATCAGTATTTTTGTCTGTCTCTGTTTCTCTTTTCCCCTCCTCGGTAGTATAAAATGCATTTAGATTTTTGAATCAAAGATATTCTTGGAATTATTATAACTATGATTGATTCCTTAGTCAGCCAGATGTTTAGACTAGATTCATCCACGTATGAGTACTTCCCCAGGACTTGTACGATGTTGTTCAATGGTGTTAAAGGTATCATTACAGGATGTAAGCTGTTCTGAGTAAAGCTGCCATTATTATGGTTTAACACACAGTCAGCCAGATGTTTAGACTGGATTATTATTATGATTCATTATACCATCAGCCAGATGTTTAAAGTGCATTTGGCATTTTTATCCATCTATCGAGTCCTTCCCAAAGACCTGGGATAGGCAGATGTGGTTTGATGATGTTAAAGGTATTGAACATAAGCTATTATGGTTGGTTGCACAGTCAGACAGATGTTTGAATAGAATTGGCATTTTTATCCACCCATTCCTTCCCAAGGATCTGAGATAGGTAGATGCTGTTGTTTAATAATATTAAAGGTATCATCAAAAGATGTAAGCTGTTAATACCATTCTTTTTATGATGGTTTGTCACACAGTCAGCCAGATGTTCAGATTGGATTTGGCAATTTTATCCCTGTATGGAGTCCTTCCCAAGAAGGATGATGATGATGATGATGATGATGATGATGATGATGATGATGATGATTGTTATAGTTTGTCACACAGTCAGCCAGATGTTCAGATTGGATTTGGCAATTTTATCCCTGTATGGAGTCCTTCCCAAGAAGGATGATGATGATGATGATGATGATGATGATTGTTATAGTTTGTCACACAGTCAGCCAGATGTTCAGATTGGATTTGGCATTTTTGTCTACCTATCAAGTCCTTTCCAAGGACCTAGGATGGGTAGATCTGGATGTTTGATGGTGTTGCAGATATTATCGCAGGATGTAAGCTGTTCTGAATAAAGCTGCCTTTTGCAATTGACTGATGGGGAATTTGTCAATGCCGATGGTGTTTGAGTGGCGCTCCAGGTCTTTTGGGATTGCACCCAAGGCACCTATTACTATTGGTATTACCTTTGCTTGCTTTTGCCACAGTCATTTTATTTCTATTTGTAGGTCTTTGTGTTTCGTTATCTTCCCCAAATCTTTTCTTCTATTCTGCTGTCTCCTGGTATTGCCACATCCACTATCCAGCCTATTTTTGATCTTTCTTTCTTTCTTTCTTTCTTTTCTTTTTCTTTCTTTCTTTCTTTCTTTCTTTCTTTCTTTCTTTCTTTCTTTCTTTCTTTCTTTCTTATTTATTGATATTGATATTGATATTGATATTATTATTTATTATTATTTACTTTATTCATTAAACATGAAACTCAGTCAACTGAACATTCTAAAATTCATCACTAATACCATTGACTGATGCTAATGGTTGATACGGGTTGCTGCCAGCATCCTAGGTATCAACCAAGTACCTTCTTAAGATGTAAGATGTTCCAAGTAGCACAGTTTTTTGCAGTTCCGCTGGTGTTATTGCAGGAAGCTGCAATTTGTTGATGTATTTTATAAAATTCTTGGACATGGTACCAAGTGCCCGAATGACAATGGGTATCACTGTTACATGTTTCATCCATAGCCGTGTAGTTTCGATGGCCAGGTGACAATATTTTGTGATTTTTTTTTCCCATTCTTTTTCTTTGACTCTGACATCTCCTGGTACCGCAATGTCAGTAAATTGTACGTTTCGGTTTTTGACAACTGTGATATCTGGCGTGTTGTGTTCCAAATGACGATCTGTCTATATTTGAAAGTCCCACAAGATCTTCACCTTCTCATTTTCTATAACTTTTTCCATTTTATGTTCCCATTATTTTTTGGATACAGGAAAGTCGCATTTTTTATATAATGACCAGTGGATTAATTTAGCAACTCGTTCGTGTCTAGCTTTGTAATCAGTTTGTGCGATATTAAATGTGAAACAGTTTCGACTTTGTTGTTGCAAAGTCGGCAGTTTGGATTGTCGGTGGATTTTTGTATCTTTGCTTTCATGGCATTAGTTTTTGGTGCTTGTTCTTGAGCAGCGAGTATTAAACCTTCCGTTTCTTTCTTGATGTTTCCCATCTTAAGCCATGCCCATGTAAAGTAGGGCCTGGTGCCTCAGCAGACTGATAGCATTGTGATTAACACCAGCTGTCTGCAATTACTGTAAGTTCGAATCTCACCAAGCTCAAGGTTGACTCAGCTTTCCATCCTTTCTAAGGTAGGCAAATTGAGGACCCAGTTTGTGGGGTCAATAAGTTGACTTTGAATAAATATACAAAAGTATGAAGGCTATTGCTTAACACATTGTAAGCCGCCCTGAGTCTCCGGAGAAGGGCGGCATATAAATCAAATTTTTTAAAAAAAGTTGTCACATTTTCCTTCAATGTTTTTCAAGTGCATTGTTGTTGTTGTTATTATTCCTAATAGTTAGGATAGAAATGTTTTAAATAAATTAACTCTGGCAAAGTAATGGAATCTGGGTTCATGTCTTCAGTATCCAGCAGTTAAGCAAAGGAATGCTTGCCCTTGCTTGCTTAATTAATGTCATTTTAAATGAAGCTGACAGCGAGAACTCCAGGGAAATCTCCCCCCGCTGAGCAGGCTTACAGTGCACAGTTATTGTTTAAGGGAGTAGAAGAATTTAGTCTAATACTACTACCAGAGGAATGAACTGTTCACACCATAAAGCACCAGTGAGCATATTTAACAGATATATTCACACCAGCAAGCTTAGTTCTCTTCCCCTCCCTGCCTCTTTCTCCAAATCAATGGAAGAGAAAGAACATTGCTGTACATCAGTCTGTGGAAATGCACAGTGTCCAGAAACTGAATCACCTTAAATTAAAATCATCCCACTTTCATTTCATTGGAACACATTTGAGGTAGTTTGCATTAGAATAGAATAGAATAGAATAGAATAGAATAGAATAGAATAGAATAGAATAGAATAGAATAGAATAGAATAACATAACAGAGTTGGAAGGGACCTTGGAGGTCTTCTAGTCCAACCCCCTGTCCAGGCAGGAAACCCTACACCACTTCAGATAAATAGCTATCCAATCTCTTCTTTAAAACTTCCAGTGTTGGAGCAACCACAACTTCTGCAGGCAAGTTGTCCCACTTATTCATTGTTCTAACTGTCAGGAAATTTCTCCTTAATTCTCAATTGCTTCTCTCCTTGATTAGTTTCCACCCATTGTTTCTTGTTCTACCCTCAGGTGCTTTGGAGAATAGCTTGACTCCCTCTTCTTTGTGGCAACCCCTGAGATATCGGAACACTGCTATCCTGTCTCCCCTAGTCCTTCAGGCTTGCCTGAGACTTTCTAACAAACTGAAAGGTAACCTGGTTTTGAATTTGGAAAACTCAGCTTTCAGTTCCAGATGCATCCAAAATATCTGTCAACTGTCCAATTAGCAAACCCAGAACAAGGAAACACTCTCGGGAGAATTGAATTCCCAAAAGTAAAACTTTATTGGATACGCCATGTTGGTACTGTAGAAACGAAACCAACTCTGGTTTCCTGCGCAAATGCTTGCCCACTTAAACAATCCTTTCTCCTTCTCCCCACCCTTGTTTGATCATATTGTCCAATTATGAGACAGTCTTTTGTTATGGTCTATCTCTTTCTTAAGTACCTGCAGCAGTGACCTTGCTGGCTCCAAGCTCTCACAATCTCTGCATACATTCTCCACATTTCTTTTCCCTGCACCCAGTTCAGGGGCAGGATTCTACTGGTTTAGGCTGGTAGCTCCGACGGTCAGCTGGGAACGAACCGGTTCTCTCCGACGATCATCTGGGCCTGCTGTCCCGCCCCTGCACTTTACTTACCTTTATCTTCGCAGCTGATTAGCGTGGCAATCCGCCATGACTCAGCTGTTTTAATTTCCTAGCACTAACGCAGAAGGTGATTTTTTGTTGAATTGTGCACATGCACGCACGCAAAGTGCATGATCATCGAACCAGTTGTTAAACCGGAAGGATCCCACCACTGCCCCATTTCATTGGCAAGTTGAAAAGCAGTAGGTTTGAAAGAAGCAAAGCGGCTCAATCTTGACCATATCTCAAACAGCCTATTATATTATCATCATATTATCACTTAGGAGCCACAATCCTCACTTAATGGCAGTCAGTGGGAGTGCTGGATTGCCATTGTAAAGTGATGCAGTCTGATGAAACCACATGTATCAATTAGTAATGGAAATTCTGGCCCCAGTTAACCATCGTAACATGAGGTCTACCTGTAGAAGGAATCCTGAGGCCCACCCACTCCTCGAGTCCTTTTTGGATCTAGATGTTAAAACTTTCCATTCCTCTATCTCAGGGGTGAAATCCAGCAGGTTCTGACAGGTTCTGGAGAACCGGTAGCGGAAATTTTGAGTAGTTCAGAGAACTGGTAAATACCACCTCTGGCTGGCCCCAGAGTGGGGTGGGAATGGAGATTTTGCAATATCCTTCTCCCAGGAGTGGGGAGGGAATGGGGATTTTGCAGTATCCTTCCCCTGCCACGCCCACCAAGCCATGCCCACCAAGCTACACCACACCACACCACACCCACCAAGCCATGCCCACAGAACTGGTAGTAAAAAAAAAAATGAATTTCACAATTTCATCTCTGGTCTTAAGGCTTGACTCTGCTGGGTGTGGGACCCTGATGGAGAAGCTTCAAGATGGAGGTGTGTCTGGTACAAACAACCAGATCCCAAAGTGAAAAGTTCAATTAGCTACCTTTTGTTTGTTAAATGTAATAAATACGATTAATAATATTTTATTTGTATGAAAACGTACGATACGTAGAAGATGATGATTGATATAAAAATAACATATCGAAACATGGAATAATTAAAAAATGAAGGATTGTAAGTGGAATAAGCAAATAATGAAAGATCTTGATTTAATATAAATGATGGTATTATTATTAAAAATAAATTGGATTTCACTACTGCTCTATCTAGTGCCTGGCAGCTGGCTGAGAAGGAAGTGGGCAAGTGAAGAAGAGCATGTGTGTGTATTTTGTGTTGGAAAGAACAAATATAATTTGTGATCAGTAAGGTTTTGATGTTCCTTTAAATTTACTGGGTCCCCATGTATTCCAAAGAACCTGATGTGCCACAGTGTTTGGTTTAACATAAATTATTAGGGACACACCTAGTGGTGGTATTCAGCCGGCTCAGACTGGTTTGGGCGAACTGGTAGTGGCAACCTGCGGGTCTCCGCCCACCCACCCAGGCACAATCCCATCCTATATCGCTGTGTTTTTGACGTCGCATACATGTGCAAATGGTACACGCGAATGAATTATTTATTTATTATTTATTTATTTATTAGTCCAATTTATATGCCACCCTTCTCCGTAGACTCAGGGCGGCTTACAATGCATTATAGCAATAGCCTGCATACTTTTATGTATATACCTGCTTATTAGGGCTTTCAGCCCCCTTTAAGCGGTGTTGTTCTATACAAAGTTGGCTTATTGCCCCCCCCACAATCCGGCTCCTCAATTTACCTACCATGAAAGGATGGAAGGCTGAGGCTGGTGAGATTTGAACTCGCACTAATTGCAGGCAGCTGGCAGCAAAGTGCTAGCACTTAACAGCACTTAGTCCACTGCACCACCGAGGCTCTGTTTGTTTGTTGCTGTGTTTTGTGATGCCGCATGCATTCGCGGATGGCGCGTGCTCACAATTCCGGTGCTGGGTGAACCGGTTGCTATAGTATAGTCCACCTCTGGACAGACCCAAAGTGATTTGTCTGTCCCTACTTATTTCCTGGCTGTTGACTAGGGCTGTGTTTCTGTCTGCTCCAGCCACACTTATCTGGAAAACCCAGGTAGAAAGCAAGGAATGGTTACAAGATCCAAGTGCTTCAATAGGCTGTATGTAACCATAAGGCAAACCTGGCAGCTGTAGGAGAAGAAGTGGCAGAACCTGGGGGTGGCGTCAAAAGAGGAACCATCCTAGAATCCAAAAAGGTAAAGATAAATATTCCCCTTGCACATATGTGCTAGTTGTTCCCAACTCCATTTCAAAGCCGAAGAGCCAGCGCTGTCCGAAGACATCTCTGTGGTCATGTGGCCGGCATGACTAAACACCAAATGTGCACAGAATGCTGTTCTCTTCCCACCAAAGGTGGTCCCTATTCTTCTACTTGAATTTTTTACGTGCTTTCGAACTGCTAGGTTGGCAGAAGCTGGGGCAAGTAACGGGAGCTCACCCCGTTACACGGCACTAAGGATTCGAACCGCTGAACTGCCGACCTTTCGATCGACAAACTCAGCATCTTAGCCACTGAGCCACCGCGTCCCTAGAATCCCTACATAGCCACAAATGAGTAACTCCATCCTCCCTTGAATTCCGTGGACTTCTATATAACTCCAAGCAATTGCTAAATTGTTGAGAATATTCCTGTGTATAGGCATGAGCAATAAATCAGTTTAATTAAACCATCAGATGTGGACCAACAAAACATTGGTGATCCAGAGCTATGAAAATTAACATTTTAGGAACACCTGTACATCTTTCACTCCCCTTTGACAGATTTCTGTTTCCAAATGTCTCATTATTTACTGTTCTATCTAAGTAGGAACCACATTTCTCATGCAGGGTGTAAGCATCTGTTAAACGTATGCAGTAGAAAACCAATATACAGCAGTTAAGATGGCAGCAATACAGAGATAAAAATAGCCAAAGTGAAGTCAGTCACCACAATAAATATTGCCAAATAAAATTGCAATAAAAGCAGCTGCAAAACAGTGTTTAATAAATGCAAGTGATTTCCTAGAGTGCCTGGAAAATTAACAGCCAGCTTTGCTTGGTACCAAGATATCTTTCTGGAGATCTATCTCTTGTCCTCTATGTTAGGTCTTTATAAGTCTGTCAAATTGCATCAATAATTCTGTAAAGGTTTGTATGTCTGTCTATGTCCAGATGATGGAATCCTGAAGATGACCTCTGTCTCAGCCTCGTCAACTTTCTGTCTTTTCCTATATTTTGGATATTATCAGCAAAGACCCTGATTTTTGCAGGATCCAACTGAGTTGGTCACTGAAACCCAGGGTGGATAAAAATCAATGATTTAAAAAAAAATAAATCAGATTTTTTTTTATTTAAATCGGATTTTTTTGATTTTTATCGAATTTATTTTAATAAAAAACTTTTGGGGTAAAAATCTATCGTAAGATATTTTTCTATTTAAGAAACATAAATAATTTAGTTTATTCAGCATGACATGGAGCTTAGTTATGTAGCACGAGGCTGTATATTCTGCAACACTGGGACTATCGGTGAGTCAACAGTGGGTCAAAGGAGTAGCAGAGATGACAGTTGCTCTTTAAAAATTATGATTTAAATCGAGTTGATTTAAATCAAGCCTTTTTACTAGTGATTTAAATCATGATTTAAATTGTGATTTAAATCAACTCGATTTAAATTAAATCCACCCTGCTGAAACCAGAGGTTTAGTCTTCTTCCAAGCTTTTGGACTCATGCTGGAGCCCATTTCTCTTCCTTCTCTCTTCTCTCCTGGAATTTTTCTCCTGGAACTTCTCTCTCTCCTGGAGAAAGAGAAGTTTCCTGGGGATGGGCTCTACCTTGAGTCCAAAAGCATGGAAGACTAAACCTTTGGTCTCTATGACCTACTCAGTGTCAGGCCTGGAAACCATCTTTTGCATTGGGCCTTCAGGCCTGCCACATTTAATGCTGTGGGAAACTGGGAGGGGGGATTGTATGGAGCAGGGGAGATATGTAGTCATAATAACATTCCTTTCTCTAAGAGTCAAGGACATCTTGCCCTGCACCTGGAGTGGTGTGACTGGGAGGCATCTCCAGTTGGGACGGTGCATTGATTGGCCCATGTGATAGACATGTGGATGCAGGAGGAAGGGACTTGGACTTTTCTATGAGTGGGGAAAACCTAGAAGCTTTCAGATTCAGGTTTTCCCAGATGTGCCAATATGACATCTCTAATAAAGTGAAACTTTGAGGAACTTCTAGCCTCAGAGACTTCTTTCATTGGGGGTGTTACTTGGAACCCTGACACTCAGATTGGCTCCTGCAACATTATCCTGGGACATGCATATTTGCTTTCTCCCTGATTTTTCTTTGCTTGAACTTGAAACCTTTCTTCCAAACTCTGTTCAAACGTTTTGTAAAAAA
The DNA here is from genome assembly GCF_029531705.1 of Pantherophis guttatus. The sequence goes on along the minus strand of NW_026844077.1, from coordinate 8,844,105 downwards.
AAAAAAAAGGTTCTATCAAATTGGATATAGATACATTACATGGCCTATGGGAACTTTTCAAGATGTATTTCACTCAGGGGTGAAATGCTCCCGGTTCGGACCGGATCACCCGATCCTGTAGCGATGGTGGCAGGTGGTTTGGAGAACCAGTAGCAAAAATCCCTGCCCCCCACCCAATGCCCAGCTAAGCTGCATGATCATCAGAGGCTGTTTTTTTTTTTTTTTACTTTTAAAAGCATTTTTTCTACAATCTCTTCGGCCGAAAAAATGCTTTTAAAAGTTAAAAAAAAAAAGCCTCTGATGATCGTGTGGCTCAGCTGGGATCGCCACAGGCTTTTAAAGGCATTTTTTTTCCTACAACTTCTTCGGCCAAAGAGGTTGTAGAAAAAAAAAATGCCTTTAAAAACCTCTGGCGATCCCAGCTGAGTTGCCTGATCATCAGAGGCTTTTAAAAGCATCTTTTTCTGCAACCTCTTAAGGTTGTAGAAAAAAATGCTTTTAAAAGTAAAAAAAAAAAGAGTTGTCCATGTCCACCCAGTCACATTACCCCCACCACCATCAATCCATGCCCACAGAACCGGTAGTAACAAATTTTAGATTTCACCCCTGTTTTCACTTCAGTGAAGCTTCAGAGGAAGCACCTCTTGAAGTTGCTTTGTGAAACATCATCTACTCAGGGGTTCTTGGTGCTCTCTGAGCTTGGTTGTTTTTCTTGCAGACCTTTCATTGGTCAATTAGGTAGCACCATCACGACTAGAAAGGACTGGGCTTTGCTCTTTGTTTATATATAAGTAGTTTGCCCTGTCAATGTCGATGGGAGTCTTCTTGGTGGCTCCTTGATTAGGCTGTTATTGACTTTGTTTGATTGTTTGCCTGAGTTTGTGATACCTCGATGGGGGTATTGTTTACTGCTTGACTGTCGGTCCACTATAAATCTTGGTCTTAATCTCTGCTTAACTGGGTGTTGATTGCTGGAGAGGAAGTGTTTTAGTCTTTGATGTTATCTAGTTGGGGAATGAAAGTCTGCCAGAAAACAACCAAGCTCAAAGAACACCAAGGGGGAATGGGACAACTTGCCAAAGCCAACCTGCTGCAGCCAACTCACCATGGCCAACTTGCCAAGGACAACTCGCCAAGGACAACTCGCCAAGGACAACTCACCATGGCCAACTCGCCAAGGACAACTCACCATGGCCAACTCACCAAGGACAACTCACCATGGCCAACTCGCCAAGGACAACTCACCATGGCCAACTGGCCAAGGACAACTCACCATGGCCAACTTGCCAAGGACAACTCACCATGGCCAACTCGCCAAGGACAACTCACCATGGCCAACTCACCATGGCCAACTTGCCAAGGCCAACTCACCATGGCCAACTTGCCAAGGACAACTCAGCATGGCCAACCTGCCAAGCACAACTCACCACGGCCAACTCGCCAAGGACAACTCACCACGGCCAACTCGCCAAGGACAACTCACCACGGCCAACTCGCCAAGGACAACTCACCACGGCCAACTCACCAAGGACAACTCACCACGGCCAACTCACCAAGGACAACTCACCATGGCCAACTCGCCAAGGACAACTCACCATGGCCAACTTGCCAAGGACAACTCACCATGGCCAACTTGCCAAGGACAACTCACCATGGCCAACTCGCCAAGGACAACTCACCATGGCCAACTCGCCAAGGACAACTCACCACGGCCAACTCGCCAAGGACAACTCACCACAGCCAACTCGCCAAGGACAACTCACCATGGCCAACTCGCCAAGGACAACTCACCATTATTTAAAATGAATATTTTTTTTTAAAAAAAATTGCCATTCACATTTCATTTAGTCCCTCCTTTGCATCCTTTCTTTAATGATTCTATTCCACAATTTCTTTGATATTAGTGTGGGTTTCAGCAGATTCTGACCAGTTCTGGAGAACTGGTAGCAGAAATTTTGAGTAGTTTGGAGAACCAGTAGTAAAAATTCTGACTAGCATCACCCACATCTATTCTCTGCCTCCCAAGTCCCAGTGATTGGGAGGAAATGGGGATTTTGCAGTAACCTTCCCCCGGAGTGGGGTGGGAATGGAGATTTTACAGTATCCTTCCCCTGCCACACCCACCAAGCCATGCCATGCCATGCCCACCAAGCCACGCCCACAGAACTGGTAGTAAAATACCCACCACTGAGTGTAACCCTTGTCCCACAGCAAGTTGTCCTGTGGCTAGATGGCCATGGCAAGTTGTCCTGCAGTGAGTTGGCTGTGGCAAGTTGGCTGTGGCAAATTGTCCTAGACCCCACTAAGGACCCCACAGTCCAACCGTGAACTACAAATATTCTCTTCTATTGGTATCATCTATTCACTTTGTCTCACTCTTTCTGAGGTCCTCTTAACCTTCTCCAACTGCTCTCCCATTACAGGTGAGAACAGTCTTCTTTCCCAGGTTGACCAAAGGTCATTAAACAGGTGCTCCTTCTGGACATGACAAAGGCAATCCAGTCTTTAGCATCTTCTGCAGAGTATCTTAAAGCACATGATAAAGTCTAGAATAGAATAGAATAGAATAGAATAGAATAGAATAGAATAGAATAAGAATAGAATAGAATAGAATAGAATAGAATAGAATAGAATAGAGCAGAGCAGGGAGTGGAGTGGAGTGGAGTGGAGTGGAGTGGAATGGAATGGAATAGAGTAGAGTAGAGTAGAGTAGAGTAGAGTAGAGTAGAGTAGAGTAGAGTAGAGTAGAGTAGAGTAGAATAGAATAGAATAGATAGAATAGAATAGAATAGAATAGAATAGAATAGAATAGAATAGAATTCTTTATTGGCCAAGTGTGATTGGACACACAAGGAATTGGTCTTCCGTTCATAAGCTCTCAGTGTACATAAAAAGAAAAGATACATTCGTCAAGAAGCATGAGGTACAACACTTAATGATAGTCATAGGGTACAAATAGCAATCAGGAAACAATATTAATATAAATTGATAAAGGTTTATAAAAAGGAAGTCCATCAGCAGATACTAACTAGGAGCAAGGTAGCTCACATGAGTTGGAGATTAACATGCCTGCAGTTTGAGACCCAGCTCAATGGGTGGGTTGAGCTCCCATCCTTTGCTCCAGCTCCTGCTAGGGACATGAAAGGAGACCCCAACTGGGCATCCCTCAAGCAATGGTGGCTAATTTTTTCGACTCGGAAGTCCCTCGATGCTTCCAACACAAATGCGATGTGAATCTAGAACTGGAACCTCCTTCAGCCAATGTTGCATAAAAGAAAGATAAGTGCCTTCTCCAACAAACAGCACTTGGTCAAAGTGCTTCAAGACCACCTGAATTGTTTTGCCAAGGTGAATTAATTTTTACTTCAATGAAGCAAAACTTGCATCATCTAACTTGCATGTCTTGAACTGCTTTGTCAAAGCGAATTTATTTCACTTCTCACAAATTTAGTACAGGTGAGGCCTGTGAAAATTTTCATGGGGGACACACATACAACAAATCTCACAGATCTTTGCTCTTTGGTCAGGTATATTACAAATAAAATTACACAGATAAGCTATAAATTTTAAAACCATTGGTGGGGAATATTTTATTATACCTCAGTTTCATTTTTGACCAGCAGTGCTATGAATATGTTATTGCCTCAAAATAGCAGATACCATCAACAGTATTTACCTGGCCTTTTCGGGCAGATATTTATATTCTAGATTTCATGTGTCTTCTTGCTAGCTCCATTTTTATAATATGTATTTGATTTGCCTAATGAAGTGTTCCGGAGAATGTGAAAGCTTAAACATACTCTTCTGTTAACTTGATTGGCACTAATTAAAGATATTGCTAAGTCCTTCTATTACTATTCCATAGAGCTGTACCTTCATAATTGCTGTTAATATGACCTGGAATATTTTTCATTTAACCACCCAGAGTAAAAGTTATTTCAAGAGAAAGAGGACTTTTTCACCTTTTTGTGAAGGAAGACTTGATCCCAGATATACAGGTAGGTGGGCCTCGACTTGCGACCATTTGTTTAGTGACTGTTCAAAGTTACAATGGCAGTTCGATCTTGACAGGCTCAAGGTTGACTCAGCCTTCCATTCTTCCAAGGTTGGTTGGATTGTTGGGGGAAACCTACTGACTCTGTAAACTGCTGAGAGAAGGCTGTAAAGCACGGTGAAACAGTGTATAAATCTAAATGCTATTGCTATTGCCCATCCTTCCTTCCTTCCTTCCTTCCTTCCTTCCTTCCTTCCTTCCTTCCTTCCTTCCTTCCTTCCTTCCTTCCTTCCTTCCTTCCTTCCCTGCCTCCCTGCCTCCCTGCCTCCCTGCCTCCCTGCCTCCCTGCCTCCCTCCTTCCCAGTGATTAAAATGAAGTATTGCAGGTGAATTCTGCCAATGCCAGGGGTTCGATCCTGACCAGCTCAAGGTTGACTCAGCCTTCCATCCTTCCAAGGTTGGTAAAATGAGGAACCAGATTGTTGGGGGCAATAGGCTGAGTCTGTAAACTGCTTAGAGAAGACTGTAAAGCACAGTGAAGCTGTATATCAGTCTAAGTGCTATTGCTATTGCCCGTCCTTCCTTCCTTCCTTCCTTCCTTCCTTCCTTCCTTCCTTCCTTCCTAGTGAAAAAAAGTGAGCTATGAACGTTTTTCACACAACCATTGCCGTATCCCCTTGGTCACGTGATCAAAATTCACATGCTTGGCAACTGACTCATATTTATGACGGTGGCAGTGTCCCATCTCTTGTGATGTTCTGATGAGCAAAGTCAATGGAGAAACTAAATGTTGGCTCCCCATCGGGGAATCGAACCCCGGTCTCCCGCGTGACAGGCGGAGATACTTACCACTATACAGATTCAGAAGTGACTACAGATTCACTTAGCAATTGTGTTACTAACTTGCCAACTGCAGTGATTCACTTAACAAGTGAAGATCGTAAAACGGAGCAAAATTCACTTAAGAAATGTTTTGCTTAGCAACATCAATTTAGGGCTAAATTGTGTGGTCGTATGTTGAGTAGTACCTATATAATATTTCATTGATGCAGCTTGTATAAGGATCAACCTTATCTGTTGATTCAAGAACGATCAAAAGTTGTGTCACTGTTCTGTGCTGATCGTGGCTGATTCTAAAAGCTAAGCAGGTTTGGTCTTGCTTAATATTTGGATGGGAAATCACCAGAAGATCCCAGGGCAGTAGACTGAGAAATCAAAAGCCAAAGGAGATGATTCTTTTTGATAGTCAAATAAAACTTTTTTTCGAAAACAATTTTAGGAGCTCAGAGCTGAAATGTGGGGTTGTTGGCAGTTGGGTTTCACATATTCTTGCCATTGGTTCGCCGTGTGGGCACATGCTCGCTTCGGCATGTGCGCCTTCCACGAATGTGCGTGTGGTCTTTACGTCGGGGGGTGGGTGGGCAGGGGAGGACCCACCCATGATCTCCACTACTGGTTCATACGAACTGGTACAGATATTTTATGATAAACTAGGCAACTTCACCAGTCCTGGTGGGAGAATAGGGTTTGCAGTTTACAGAGCCGAGGTGGCGCAGTGGTTAGAGTGCAGTACTGCAGCTACTTCAGCTGACTGCTAGTTCAGCAGATCAGCGGATCAAATCTCACCGGCTGAAGGTTGACTCAGCCTTCCATCCTTCCGAAGTGGGTAAAATGAGGACCCAGATTGTTAGGGGGCAATATGCTATTTAGTATACTGTCTTTGGTGTAAGCCGCCCAGAGTCCTCGGAGAGTGGGCGGCATAGAAATATGACTAATAAAATAAATAAATAAAATACTCCATTACTAGCATTGATGACGTAACATAGTTTGGTAATGAAATGTCTGCAAGAAACCAAAATTCAGACCCACCAAGGACTCCACAATATCTGTCTAAGCCAACAGCTCTCTGCATTTATTTATTTATTTATTTATTTATTTATTTATTTATTTATTGATTGATTGATTGATTGATTGATTGATTGATTGATTGATTGGTTCGATTTATATGCCGCCCTTCTCCGGAGACTCAGGATGGCTTACAATGCTTTTAAGCAATAGCCTTCATACTTTTGTATATACCTGCTTAGTAGGGCTTTCGCTCCCCCCCCCAAGCGGTGTTCTTTTTTATACAAAGTCAGCTTATTGTCCCCACAATCCGGGTCCTCATTTTACCTACCTCGAAAGTAGTCAAAGCAAGAAAAAAAAAGATATTCTTACTTGTTTGTTCCCTAAATATAACTCACATACAAACTCTTCACATCGACTACAAATACCCACAGCGTTGGTTGGGGCAGAGAAAATCAACAGAGAAAATCAACACGTTTAAATCGAAAACCTCATGGCCAGTTCTGTGATGGAAGAAAAAGGGGAATGTAATTATGAACCTCATTATAGCTGCATGCAAGCACATGCAGAATTTCAAAGAGTTCATTTTTAATGATTTGACCAAAGCAAAGCCCCACCGCCCCCCCAAAAAAACCTACACCGTATACAGTGAAAAAAAAATATAGTTTTGTATTGGCATGGGTGGGTAGGATGCAGAGGAGAGAAATGAATTAAGCATGAGCAATCGTGAATTAATTCCTTTAATTCAAATAAAAGCAGAGGAAGGGAAAAGATGCCTGGAATAAAATCCAGGATAATCAATACAGCGTAGAAACCCTCTTTTAGGAAACATAGACCAAGAAGCAATATTGCAATGGCAAGAGCCTTGGTGGCGCAGCAGACTAAAGTGCTGTTAATTAGCACCAGCTGCCTGCAATTACTGCAAGTTCGAATCTCACCAGGCTCAAGGTTGACTCAGCCTTCCATCCTTTCGAGGTAGGTAAAATGAGGACCCGGATTGTGGGGGCAATAAGCTGACTTTGTATAAAAAAGAACGCCGCTTAGAGGGGGGGGGGCGAAAGCCCTACTAAGCAGGTATATACAAAAGTATGATTGCTTAATGCATTGTAAGCCACTCTGAGTCTCCGGAGAAGGGCAGCATATAAATTGAACCAATAAATAATAAATATTGATCATTAACACCATCCCTTTGGTCAATGGATTGACCTTTGAACTAGACAGGAAGAAATGTGACCATTCAGGGTTAATGTCCCTGTGAGGTTCAAGAAGGAAGGAAGATTTGTATTTAACAGATATTAACAGAGTTGGAAGGGACCTTATAGGTCATCTAGTCCAACCCCCACTCATGCAGGAGACCTTACACCATTTCTGACAAATATCAGTCCAATCTTTTCTTGAAAGCCTCCACTGATGAAGCTCCCACAACTTCCGAAGGCAACTTCTGTTCCATTGGTTGATTGTTCTCACTGTCAGAAAGTTCCTCCTCATTTCGAGGCTGAATCTCTCCTTGGTCAGTTTCCATCCATTATTCCTTGTCTGGCCTTCAGGTGCTTTGGAAAAGAGCTTGACCCCCACCCCCTCTTCTCTGTGGCAGCCCCTCAAGTATTGGAAGACGGCTATCATGTCTGCCCTGGTCATGTATTTAGTGATACATGAGCTCTTCTGGGAGTTTAAGAAACCTTACATTGGCTACTACATGTGAGCTGCAAAAATGTAACGTTGCCTGATTTTTTTTCAGTTCAGATATGATATTTGTTTATTTAGCCTATGACAAATAAATGGACTTATACTGATTCGAATGTTAATGTTCAGTCTACCCAGCCATTCAAAGACAGATTCAAATAGAAGTTTCAAATAGAATAACAGAGTTGGAAGGGACCTTGGAGGTCTTCTAGTTCAACCCCCTGCTTAGGCAGGAAACCCTACACCACTTCAGACAAATGGTTATCCAACATCTCGCTTTATGGCGAAGGTTGTTGAGAGTGTGGTCGCACGACAGTTTCCGCAATTCCTGGAGGAAACATCTTATCTAGATCCGTTCCAGTCGGGTTTCAGGTCTGGGCACAGCACAGAAACGGCATTGGTCGCATTGGTTGATGATCTCTGGAGGGCTCGGGACAGGGGTTGTTCCTCTGTTCTGGTCCTGTTAGACCTCTCAGCGGCTTTTGATACCATCGACCATGGTATCATGCTGCACCGGCTGGAAGAGTTGGGGGTGGGAGGCACCGTGTTGCGGTGGTTCTCCTCCTTTCTCTCCGACCGGTCGCAGTTTGTGTTGGCAGGGGGGCAGAGGTCGACCTCGAGGCCTCTCATTTGTGGAGTGCCGCAGGGATCGGTCCTCTCGCCTCTCCTGTTCAACATTTATGTGAAGCCGCTGGGTGAGATCATCCGTGGCTTTGGGGTGAGATACCACCAGTACGCTGATGACACCCAGCTGTACATCTCCACCCCAGGCCACCCCAACGATGCCCTTGAAGTGATGTCCCAGTGCCTGGAGGCTGTGCGGATCTGGATGGGGAGGAACAGGCTCAAGCTCAACCCTTCCAAGACTGAGTGGCTGTGGCTCCCGGCATCCCGTTATAGTCAGTTGACTCCATCACTGACTATTGGGGGCGAGTCTTTGGCCCCCACAGAGAGGGCTCGGAATCTGGGAGTCCTCCTGGATATGCAGCTGTCCTTGGAGGAACATCTGACAGCTGTAACCAGGGGGACCTTTTGTCAGGTTCGCCTGATTCGCCAGTTGCGGCCCTTTCTTGATCGGGATTCCCTGTGCACAGTCACTCACGCCCTCGTCACCTCTCGCCTTGACTATTGCAACGCTCTCTACATGGGGCTCCCCTTGAGGAGCACCCGGAGGCTCCAGCTGGTCCAGAACGCAGCAGCGCGGGTAGTGACGGGAGCAGCATGGCGCTCCCATGTAACACCGCTCCTGCGCGAGCTGCACTGGCTCCCAGTTGTCTTCCGGGTGCGCTTCAAGGTGTTGGTTATCACCTTTAAAGCGCTCCATGGCATAGGGCCTAGCTATCTTCGAGACCGCCTGCTGCTACCAACGACCTCCCATCGACCCGTGCGCTCCCACAGAGAGGGCCTCCTCAGGGTGCCATCAGCCAGACAATGTAGGCTGGTGACCCCCAGGGGGAGGGCCTTCTCTGTGGGGGCTCCCACCCTCTGGAATCAGTTGCCTCCAGAGATAAGGAGAATCCAAGACCTCAGTGCCTTCCGTCGCGCCCTTAAAACCCATTTATTTAAACAAGCCGGGCTGGCTTAAGATGAAATTTTTAACTGTTTTTAAATGTTTTAAACGTTTTTAATTGGTAAATGAGTTTTAATTGGGCCAAATTTATATATCTTTTAATTGTTTTTAATATTTGTTCTGCATGTTTTTTAATCTGGCTGTACACCGCCCTGAGTCCTCAGGGAGAAGGGCGGTATAGAAATCCAATATAAAATAAAAATAAATAAATAAATCTTAAAAACTTCCAGTGTTGGAGCATTTACAACTCCTGGAGGCAAGTTGTTCCACTGATTAATTGTTCTAACTTAGGAAATTTCTCCTAAGTTGCTTCTCTCATTGATTAGTTACCATCCATTGCTTATTATCCTACCCTCAGGTGCTTTGGAGAATAGCTTGACTCCTTCTTCTTTGGGGCAGCCCCTGTGATATCGGAACACTGCTATCATGTCTCCCCTAGTCCTTCTTTTCATTAAACTAGACATTCCCAGTTCCTGCAACCGTTCTTCATATGTTTTAGCCTCCAGTCCCCTAATCATCTTTGTTGCTCTTCTCTGCACTCTTTCTAGAGTCTCAACATCTTTTTTACATCGTGGCAACCAAAACTGAATGCAGGATTCCAAGTGTGGCCAAGGCATTATAAAGTGGTCTTAACACTTCACGTGATCTTGATTCTATCCCTCTGTTTATGCAGCCCAGGACTGTGTTGGCCTTTTTGGCAGCTGCTGCACACTGCTGTCTCATATCTAAATGGTTGTCCATTAGGACTCCAAGATCCCTCTCACAGTTACCACTATTGAGCAAGGTACCACATATACTGTACCTGTGCACTTTGTTTTTCTTGCTTAAATGGTCTATAGCCTAAATGGTCTATAACCACAGGATGGTCTATATTGAACAAATCAGACATTGGGCTGGTGTAAGTTCTTGATGGGCATTCGGACACAATCTGATGGATATTTTGTCGAGGAGCATCAAAGTCATACTGAGGGGTAGAAACAAGACCCCACTTCCTGGCAGACACCATGTTGGGTACGATGTGATGGGCGTGTGATGCTAGTTCGCCTCCTCTTCTTGCACCCTGGATAGCATGGTAGTGTGAACCAAACAACTAGGAACAATTGGCAGTTGGACTACACTGAAGAATTGGCAGTTAACGACAGTTGGCAGCCAGACATTTTTGTAGAACTCCTGACTCTCTAAATACATGGCAACGGAGATCAGGTGCTGAGCCTAATAGGACATATTGAGGCTGGTTTCCAACGAGGCTTAAAAACCACAACTGTGTTCATTGACCTTACTGCAGCATACGATACCGTGTGGAAGTAGAGTCTGCTTTCCAGATATGATAGTCCTAAACTAACAGGAAGATCACTGAAGGAGACCAGGCTGAGCCTGAGGGAAGGGTCAAACGTGTCATCACTCTCAAGTCTCTTTGTGCTCACAAATGATCTATTTCAACCCACCTTGAATTCCACTGACTACCAATGTGCTTTGACTATTAGTAGTTCAGATTCTTATAGAGAGCTTTAGCAATATAATATAATAATATAATATAATATAATATAATATAATATAATATAATATAATATAATATAATATAATACAATACAATACAATACAATACAATACAATACAATACAATACAATACAATACAATACAATACAATACAATACAATACAATACAATACAATACCTATATTCATTTGAACTACCTGGACTCCTGATTTCCTGTGCTTGACAATCACAAGTCTTAAAATATATTATATTTCCACTAAATGGGGCCATTCTGTGAGGAAGGTGGAGAGTAACTGGCCCAAAGTTATCAAACCAGTTGAAAATTCCCAAACTCCAAATATAAGAATAATGCTTCCTTCTAAATTACTAGTCATGCTTAATCTAAAGCAGGGAGTTCAACCTTGGCAACTTGAAGACTTGTGGACTTCACCTCCCAGAATTCTCCAGCCAGTCATGCTGGCTGGGGAATTCCGGGACATGTAGTCCACAAGTCTTCAAGTTGCCAAGTTGGAGAGCTGTGATCCAAAGAGAAGAAAACCACTTCACAATAGCTCTTCTTCAAGATCTTCAAGATCAATCATCTGCAGCTACAATTTGGTCAGGGAAGCAGATGCTCTTTGTTGGGACTAACATATTATTAGCAAAGGTCCAGGCCAGGTGGAAAATTTGGGCTCCCCATAAAGCGCTGTTAAGAATTTCCAGAATAATTGATACTAATTCAGAAAGTCTACTGGAGTTCCAGAGATGAGACATGTTCTGTGGATGAGCAGGAACATCACCTCGCTTATTCAATCTGGCTTCTTGGAATTCATCCCCGTAGGATGAAACAATAAGAACATCTGTGTGGGGAAAACATTAGCTTTATTGCAATTTATTCTAAAGCACTTTTGATTCATTTTATTAAAAGCAGCAGGGGAAAATTGGGGAAAGACGTGAAGGAGGGGGGTGCGCGAGCAAGAGAGAGAGAAGCAGAAAGCAATAATATAATCAACACACTTCAGAACAAGGACAAACGATCTCATTGGAAAACGGCACAGGCTGATTGTACCTGCTGAGCTTAATTTCCAAATTTTCTGCTTCCATTAGGGACTGAGATATTTCTTCTCACATTTGCTCAATGCGCTGCGTGGCCCTCTTCAGTTAGAAGCAGACAAGAACTTCTGCAAGATCACCAGTCTCCTTTGACTTCTCTTGAGGACAATCTCTAGTCCTTCCCTTTCTACCCAACATTTTAGCCATGATCAGCAGACTGATCCAGGAAGAACTAGATCAGGGCAAATGAACTGATCTACAATAATTGGGTGTACTTCCGTAAAGTACATTTAAGTTCACAGTCTCACAGAGCTCGAAGTGTTGTTAGAGACCGCACCCCACCCACTTTGCGATCTGTTTCTGTTGCTTATCTATATCTATATCTATAGCAGGAATACTACATTCTGTTGTAGATTTGTTCCTTCTGCCATTTGTCTTGTAAACTCGCAGGATTCTTTTCTTTTTCTTTTTTTTCCCACCATGTATCTATGCATACATTCAAATTAGACTGTGATGTTTCTCTGTTTTCTCTCATCCTTTGAGAGCTGAATGCAACGAAATTTCATGTTAATGTATGCTGATTAGTGTACATTTAAAGTGACATAATTTTCTATTCTATTCTATTTTATTCTGTTCTGTTCTGTTCCGTTCCGTTCCATTCCATTCTGTTCCATTCCGCTTCTCTCCGCTCCACTCCATTCCATTCCATTCCATTCCATTCCTTTTCATTCTTTCCCTATTCTATTATATCCTATCCTATCCTATCCTATCCTATCCATTCTATTCTATTCTATTCCTTTTCATTCTTTCCCTATTCTATCCTATCCTATCCTATCCTATCCTATCCTATCCTATCCTATCCTATCCTATCCTATCCTATCCTATCCTATCCTATCCATTCTATTCTATTCTATTCCTTTTCATTCTTTCTCTATTCTATTATATCCTATCCTATCCTATCCTATCCTATCCTATCCTATCCTATCCTATCCTATCCTATCCTATCCTATCCATTCTATTCTATTCTATTCCTTTTCATTCTTTCTCTATTCTATTATATCCTATCCTATCCTATCCTATCCTATCCTATCCTATCCATTCTATTCTATTCTATTCTATTCTATTCTATTCTATTCTATTCTATTCTATTCTATTCTATTCTATTCTATTCTCCATGGCTTTGTTATTTTTGGGTGATATCCCAAGCAATTGATTCTCTCATGTGAAACATCCTTGGTGCTCTCTCTGAGGTTGTTTCCTTGCAGAGGTTTCATTACCCAAACTAGGCAACATCATCACTGCACTGCAAGAAACCTCTGCAAGAAAACAACCAAGCTCAGGGATCTCTCATTTCAACCTGAGCTACACATTTTCTCCCACGTGCTTTGCCTGAGGGCTAATCTAGTTCATTTCATTGTCTGAATGATATGAAATCTCTTCCATTCCATGAGAATTGGATTAATGGCCAAGACCTTTCCTTAATAGGATTTTTGGGGGGGCGGCGGTGGAGGGAAATACCTCTGCCCTTGAAGGCAGCAGAGCTGGTTACATGGACCATCCCTCTCTCCAAAAACATTTCTCTGCCATCTGTTAAGTCCAGACATGACAGAGAGGCAGGATGATGGTGAAGAGTTAACAGCCATTTATTTCAGGCAACAGAAGGAACAGCAACACAAAACAAAATGAACTCGGCTTGCACGTGGCTGCAGCTCTTTTTAACAGGGAGCTGTCCAGCCTGTCAGCCACTGATGCTTGTTCATTTTCCCCCGGGGAAAATGAACCAATGAGTGAAGTCTGGTGTCAGACTTCACTCCTACTTGCATATTCAACACTATCCACCAAAATCTGGCAAGGCAGCTCTCTCCCATTGGCTAATGTTAGGGGTAGTAATGTCTAGTGTTTGTACATGTCCATCTGAAATATCTGACCTTCGATATTTGTGGATGATCCCAGTAAACATACCACAATCAACCAAACTATAGGAAACCTGGCACACATTTCAATAGGTTTCAGCAAAAGGGAACAGTCAGCCATGTTTAGCATGGTTCCTGATGTAGGAACACCCCCCCCCCCCCGCCCCGAAGAATGAAATATTTTGGGAAATGTTAAAAAGGCAGGATAAAATATTTTCCCTAAAGGAGAAATAACAGATCTTAAGGGAGGCAGAAATCAGCCCTGGTTTCCCTGCCCCGAGGCAAACACTGAGAAAGCCAGCTTTTAGAAATGCAGATTTGGTAATCCATTCAGAAAGACTGGGCCAGACAGAAACTCCAGATAAGCTCAGACAAACACCCAGAATTTAGCAACACAATTAGGGAAGCTAAAGGTTGACAAGATTCATTAAGACAAACACCTAGTATTTGCATTTCCCCTTCTGCCAGCCATAACCCCATAGGAATCTGACAACAGCCAATAGAATATTAAAGGGCATGTTCTCGCACAGGAACAGGAAGCTCAAATACAAAGCCCAGGGAAGGTATAAGAACCCACCCACTCTCAACTCCATTTTGCCAGCTGTCCCAAAATCACATGTGGTTGGTCGTTTTGCTTCATCAATAAATGGAACCTTTCTTTCCAATCAGCCTCCATTTTATTTCCAGTGCCTTTCTCCCAGATTGGAACTGAATCAGTTGGATTTTTCTTCCAACACTATGTAGAAAGTTAGCACCTACCCCTCTTCTAGAAGAATGAAATATTCTAGGAAATATTAAAAAGGCAGAATATTATATTTCCCTGGATGAGAAAAGGAAAAACATATTTTTAAAGACAAAGAGCATCTCCCTGCCCCAGCAGATATTTGGTGCCCATTGAGCAGGACTGGATGATGGGATTAAGACATGACTCTCCAGGACATAATAGGATTAACCCATCTATCACCAGGGCTCACTGCATTGTGAAGTCACCTGGGGACATTACTTCAGCCCAAGGTTCAACCAAATTTGATTCAGACAAGCATGACTCCACATGGGAGTCTGACAGCAACCAATAGAATACATGCTCTTGCCACAGGAACAGGAAGCTCAAGTTCAAAGCCCAAGAGAGGATATAAATAACCCTCACTCTCCACTCTATGTGGTCAGTTACCCAGGACTTCAAACCCATGCGGTCCTGTTCACCAATAAACCATCTTTCCAAACAGCCTCCCTGTTTCCAGGGTCTTTCTCCCAGATTGGAACTGAACCAGATAGATTTTCCTTTCAACACTGCAAACCATGGTAAGACATCGCACGGTGCTATCAGCTGCATAGTGAAGTGCCTTTCAAGCAAAGCACAGGATTTGATTGGTTCCATGCCTCTGTCCCTCCCACAACCTATCCCTTAACTGGGTCAGATGAAATAGGCCAGATCTGTAACACAACCTGTCTCTTTAGCGATGGCTAATTCCGCCTATAAATCTACTTACACATTCAGGTTACATGGCAGGTCAAAGCTACGTATCGATTTTGCTCCACTAAAATAGATGGGTTTTGTTTAACGCTGGGGAGAGAGAAAAAAATGTGCGCCATTTTCTTGACACCCAACCACTTCTTTAATAGTCTTGGAATAATCTATATTTCATTAAAATGATGACTTACTGCGCCCCGAGTATTCCCCTGTCTTCTTAACTATTGATTTAAAGCAGTTTAACACTTGTACAGCATATAATAAATTGGCTTAGACTGGCAGGTCTTTGTGATAAAACCATTCCTTGGTTTATAAATGGCATACTGGCATGTGTTTGAGCTATTACTCAGAGTTGCTTCCAAGAGAAAAGAAAGAGAGAGAGTGTGCAATTTTCCAGAATGCAAGGCGCACAAGAACCTTGAGGTAGGGAAGAGAGAGCGATGCATATTCAAAGTTTGATTTATGGAAGGACCGAGCTTTGCACGAAAATCTGATTGTAAACCCTTTACCTCTGAAACCGTTGAGTGAAGTCATCCATCATGGGAATTTTTTTTTAAAAAAAAGAAAATGGAGGAGGGTGTAATGATGCTGAGAAGTCAAGTGTTTGTGAACTACTCGCATTAGAGGGCAGCTGTTAAGAACATTGTAAGAGCCAATTATTCAATCTTTGCTAAGCATTTTACCCTTTTAATCAAAAATCAGTGACTCCTTGTATTCAAATTAAGCCCTGGCACTTCAGCAAAAAAAAAAAAAAAAAAAAAAAAAAACCCAGCTGAAGCAGATATGGTAGGATGGATCTTGAAGGATAAATGAGAAAATTAAACAAGTGGAAATTCAGGGCCGATCAGAGTTTGGGGCAGTAAAAGAGACATTAGGACACGGTCTCTGAAACTTGACTATTTAAAAAGGTAAGAGAGGATTACATGAAGAAACAATTCTTCCTTGTTACAAGAACCAATTAAATGGAAACCGAACCCATCGGTGAGAAGTCGTTGAGCATTCATGGGATGTTGGAACAGCCAATCAAGCACATCAAAAGCATACAGCATATACTAGCATTTAGAGTGATCTAAAGTAATCAAAAGACAACTGTGCTGTATAAGTCAGGAATTCCGCATCCAGTTTTGGTCACCACATTAAAAAAAAAAAAGTTGAGACATTGGAAAGAGTGCAGAGAAGAACAAAAAAGCCTGGTAGCGTGGCAGACTAAAGCACTGTTATTAACAGTTATTAACATCAGCTGCCTGCAATTACTGCAAGTTCAAATCTCACCAGGCTCAAGGTTGACTCAGCCTTTCATCCTTTCTAAGGTAGGTAAAATGAGGACCCAGATTGTGGGGGCAATAAGCTGACTTTGTATAAAAATATACAAAAGTATGAAGGCTATTGCTTAACGCATTGTAAGCCGCCCTGAGTCTCCGGAGAAGGGCGGTATATAAATTATTATTTTTTTTTAAAAAAAAAACTAAGATGATTAAGGGACTGGAAACTAAAATACATGAAGAATGGTTGGAGGAATTGGATATGTCTAGTCTAGAGCATACAGCATACTAAAAAGCAGAGACATCACCCTGCCAACAAAAGTGCGTATGGTCAAGGCTACGGTTTTCCCAGTTGCAATGTATGGCTGTGAAAGTTGGGCCATAAGACCCTGTTGTTCCGCCAGGCCGGGCTATCAACATGATAATTTTAAATTGGGGTATTTTAAATTTCTGGGGTTTTAAACGGAGCCAAATTTATTTAATAATTTTAAATTTTAAATTGATGTTGTCTTGTGTTTTTAAATAGGCTGTACACCGCCCTGAGTCCTTCGGGAGAAGGGCGGTATAGAAATAAAATTATTATTATTATTATTATTATTATTATTATTATTATTATTATTATTATTATTATTATTATTATTATTATTATTATTAGGAAGGCTGAGCGCCAAAGAATTGAGGCCTTTGAACTCTGGTGCTGGAGAAGACTCCTGCGAGTCCCTTGGACTGCAAGGTGATCAAACCCGTCAGCCTTAGAGGAGATCAATCCTGACTGCTCTTTAGAAGGCCAGAGCCTGAAGATGAAAATTCAAATACTTTGGCCACCTAATGAGAAGGAAGGACTCACTGGGGAAGAGCCTAATGCTGGGAAAGATTGAGGGCAAAAGAAGAAGGGGACAGCAGAGAACGTGGTGGCTGGACGGAGTCACTGAAGCAGTCGGCGTGAGCTTAAATGGACTCCAGAGGATGGTAGACGACAGGAAGAACATTGTCCATGGGGTTGTGATGGGTCAGAGATGACTTTGCAACTAACAACAACAACAACAACAGTCTAGAGAAAAGAAGGACTGGGGTGATATGATAGCAGTGTTTCAATATTTGAGGGACTGCACAAAGAAGGACCCAACCTATTTTCCAAAGCACCTAAAGGCAAGACAAGAAACAATGGACAGAAACTAATCAAGGAGAGAACCAACCTGGAAATAAGGAAAAATTTCCTGATAACAAGAACAATTAACCACTGGAACGGCTTGCCTTCAGAAGGTGTAGGTGCTTTATCATTGGAGGCTTTTAGGAAGAGACTGGACAGCCACTTGCCTGTAGTTGTATAGGACCATGATGGCAAATTTATAGCATGCATGCCAGAGGTTGCACACAGAGCCCTCTCTGTGACTACTGTTAAGGATATTGGTGTTGTGTTACCAACCAGCAGAGTAAATGCACAGAGAAACGTTGCTGAGAGCAATGAATAAGAGATATGCACACTGGTTTATCAAAAGCTTACTTTATAGTGGAAAAACAGTCTCATAGTCTTTAAACAAATTCCAAGTCTTTGCCATTTAAATCAGTCCAGTAGTTACAGATATCTTCTTACCAAACAGACATTAGTTGGTTAGAATAACAAACTCACTCTGGTGCACAAACCACAATGGTAGCAGATCCATCAAACCATGATTAGCAGATATCAACTCCTCTCAATGGTAGTTTATCATATCAGCTTCATACACAATGGCAGCATATCATAGCAGCTTCATCATCAAACTGAATACGTTACAATACCTTGCTTAAACACTCTCACAACCAGTCATTACCTGATTACAGCATGACTCAGCATTACAATGAATACCTTTAAAGTAACATAATACATTTTCATATTAAAGTTACAGTACACTCATATTACCTGGACAACTAGTTAGGCTCAAACCATATCCTAACAGCTACTGTTCTGACCTACGCATCCCCAAACCACAAAGCAGACTCCTTATCCTGACAAAAATACCTTTTTATTAAATTACTGTGAATTTCTCTCATTCACATTCAGCAAAGTCTTTCAAGGGAGAATTTACACAGACCATATCTGACTTGGAGAGCTGCCAGGCTAATATCTTCAAAACTTGGCAAGGAGTCTGGGAGAGTCATGAACCGATTAAGCAAACTAATTGTCTCTTGCAAACACCCCTCCCCTTTCGCTCCTCTTTTATTCCCTATGGGAGGAGCCATTCATCATCCACCTGTGGCATTACACCCAAGTCGACCCTTGTTCCTTGGCTGTTCCCTTCATCTGGCAACTCTGTGCATGCGCACACTGGGAACACCTTTACAGGGAGGATACATAAGATGTGGGTGTGGCTTACTGATGAAAGCAAACGAGCTGGAAATAGATCTATATAGGTCTCCCACCTAGCAGGAAGAGCTTGCTGGCTGCTAGAAAGGAAAAAAGCCCAGAATCGAGTGGATGTGATTCTACTGAGCTGGGGCTGCAGAAAAACCTTGGTTACGTAGGGAAAACCTGGCTAGAAGAAAAACGCACATAAACCCTATGAAGAAGTAAGAAAATAGATACTATACCTTTACAGGGAGGATACATAAGATGTGGGTGTGGCTCGATCCTCTCTCTCTCCTTATTGCTAGCCACCCTCTGCAGAGTGGGAAGAATTCTGGCAGGCCTTACAACACCACTGGTTGCTTGTTGGAATCTCTGCCTCTCTTCTGATGTTAATGCTCTGTAGGGATTTTTAGAAGATTTTAAGCTGGGATTTTAACCAGAGTTTTAAACATTTTAACCAATTTATTTACAATGATGCGGGAAAACACCCGAGATTTTAATTTTTTGCATATATATATATTTGGAGTTGTTGCATTGTCACAAGAGACTTACCGTATTTTTCGGAGTATAAGACGCACCTTTTTCCCCAAAAAAAGAGGGTGAAAATCTGGGTGCATCTTATACTCTGAATGTAGACCTGCCCAGCCTCTCAAATGGAGGTTTCAGAGGCTGAAAAAAGCCTCAGAAACAAAGCTTCAGAAGAAAAGCCTCCAAACAGAGCTTTAGAGAAAAAAAAAAGCCTCAGAAACAGAGCTTGAAGCTCTGTTTCAGAGGCTTTCAGAGGCAGAATTCCCCCCCCCCCCGAAACAAAGTTTCAGAAGTTTCAGAGACACAGAGCTCACAACCAACCAACCTGTTGCTAAAATTCACCTCTGGGAACAACTGATTGGGGATATTCCGGGAGGCCCATCTACCTATCAATCAGCTTTTTTCTTATTTTCCTCCCCAAAAACTAAGTTGCGTCTTATACTCCGGTGCATCTTATACTCTGAAAAATACGGTAAGTCCAGCCCCTAGTCAATTCTGTTGACCCTTTTCTAGTACCAATTTAGAGTTGAGCGTTAGTTGATGAGAATCTTGTATTAGAGGTAGCAATAATAAACTCTTTGGTGCCTTGAACTCAACTATCTTTGAACTCTTTCATTTTTTTTTCAGCCTGATGGACAATTAAATTGAGGTTATTTCCTTTATCCTGCTTTCAGCTACTCTGAGAAGGGCAGATACTGACAAACCATTGAAGTCTTCTGGCCTTTCATCCCAACTACCTCAAAACAAATAAGTTGTGAAGTATGCAATTGGATCTAATTAAGGGAAAAAACAACCTCAGATGGGTGAATTCTACTAAACTTATACCTCTAAATAGTTAAATGTTTTTCTTCTATCTAGGATCAAAATGACAGCAGCTCTGTTTTTGTTTTTGGAGGAAGCAGGGGCCACCGAGTGAAACCAGAGATTCATACAAAAATATTGATGCTTGTTCAGTGTATCACACTTGATTGCCTATTCCCTGGAATCCAGAGGTGGACAATTGGCACAGTGGTTAAAGTGCAGTATTACAGGCTAACTCTGCTCAGTGCCAGGAGTTCAATCCTGACTGTCTCAAGGGTTTTTTTTTGTTTTTTTTTTAATTTGATTTATATGCCACCCTTCTCTGAAGACTCAGGGCGGCTTACAATGTGCTCAGCAATAGCCTTCATCCTTTTGTATATTTATACAAAGTCAGCTTATTGCCCCCACAATTGGGTCCTCAATTTACCTACCTTAGAAAGGATGGAAGGCTGAGTCAACCTTGAGCCTTGGCGAGATTCGAACCCTGCAGTAATTGCAGGCAGCTGGTCTTAATAACCAGCTTAATAACAGGGTGCCTTAAACCCCTGTACTACCAAGGCTCAACCAAGGTTGACTCAGCTTTCCATCCTTCTGAGGTTGGTAAAATGAGGACCTACCGTATTTTTCGGAGTATAAGACACTCTGGACTATAAAACGCACCAACCTTTTTTGGTGAGGAAAACAAGAAAAAGAAATCTGCCTCTGCCTCCCAGAAATTTTGCCTCATTGCAGCAAACAGCAAACAGCAAACAGCCTGCTTTACTTTCATTTTCGTATTCAGCATAGCTTGATTAGCACAAGAAAAAAAAAATCTGCTCCCAGCAATTTACCTCCTTGCAGCAAGCAGCAGAGGCCCGTGCAAAACAGCTGAGAGCAAAACAGCTGAGAGTCGGGAGGCCGATCCAACGGACAATCAACTTGTGCTAATTAGGCTGTGCTGAAGCTGAAATGAGCTGTTTCTTCTTGCTGTTTGCTGCAAGGAGGTAAACTGCTGGGAGGCAGAGGCCAAAGGGTGGGGGCCAGTGGGCGGGCAGGGATACATTCTGTGTATAAGACACACCTAAATTTTCACCCCCTTTTAGTCTTATACTCTGAAAAATACAGTAGATTGTTGGGGGGAAAATGCTGACTCTGTAAATCACTTAGAGAATGCTGTAAAAGCACAATGGAGCGGTATATAAGTCTAAATGCTATTAATGCCATTTGCTGAGAAATGATATTCTCCCCTTCAGTAATTCTGATGACATTTAAGGAATAATAATAATAATAATAATAATAATAATAATAATAATAATAATAATAATAGCAAAGCTCTGCATGACCAATACTTGAAAAGTATTGAAGGCAAAGCTGACCAGAAACTAACTTGGAACTGGTTAAGATCAGGAGTACTGAAAAAAGAAACAGAAAGCTTTATTTTGGCAGCTCAAGAACAAGCCCTAGCCACAAACTGCATGAAGGCAAAAATTCAACATGTTACCACCAACAGCAAATGCCGCCTCTGCAATGAGAAAGATGAGACAGTCGACCACCTGATCAGTGGATGCAGCAAAATTTCACAAACTGACTTCCTACAATGCAATGACCGCGTTGCTAAGATCATTCACTGGAAATTGTGCCAGAAGGTTGTATTTGAGTATAGCAAAAACCACTGGGAATATCAGGTTGAGAAAGTTTTAGAGAATGAGAAACTCAAGATCTTGTGGGACTTTAGGATTCAGACTGACAGGCACTTGGTCCACAACACACCTGACATAACAATAGTTGAAAAGAAAAAAGTGTGGTTCATTGACATTGCAATACCTGGTGATGCACGAATTGAAGATAAGCAGCAAGAAAAAATCACAAAGTACCAGGACTTGCAAATTGAAGTTGAGCGATTGTGGAAAAAGAAATCGTGTGTTGTCCCGATTGTAATTGGAGCCCTCGGAGCAATACCCAAAGGGCTACCCCGCTATTTAGAAATTCTAAATTTGCCGGACTTGAACATTTTGACTCTACAAAAAACCACCTTACTCGGAACAGCTTACATCCTCCGACGATACCTTAACAGTTCCTAGGTCCTTGGTTAGGACTTGAGCTGCTGAGCTATTAACCAGCCTCAAAGGCTGTGAATCTCACTAAAGATTAACCAATAATAATAATAATAATAATGGCAACATTTCTTTACACATTAAATTATTTTAATTCTTTGGAACTGCCAGTCGGGATAGACTGATGTTCAATTCAACTGAGAGATGATAGTTTTGAAAACTCATCAGCCTGTGTTGTCCCAAAGGTGTTTTTCCAAGAAGCAACTGGACTTCCTTGTTTTTCTTTGAAGACGTTTTGCTTCTCATCCAAGAAGCTTCTTCAGCCCACGTTGTCATACTGAGCATGATTCTTGTCCCTTGTTCTGAAATTCCATGCTTCAATTCTTCCTACCTTTTGACTTCTCCAAGATTGGAAAGAAGTTTTAAAATGGGGCAGAAAGAAGAACCCCAATGGCTCATTTTCAAGAGCTTCTGTGCTGCGGCTTCTCAGCGTAACAGCGTACTTCCCCCTTGCATTCGCCTGACAACTTATATATATAAAATCAATCAAAGCATTGTACTCCATCCAAAGACATTAAGGCAAACAACAGAGACAGCAGTGCAGTGACAAAGACAAGCTTGTCCCATTTGAGAGAGGCAGAGATATTTGCAAAGGAGAGTAGAGGTGGGGGAAAAAAAAAAGAACGCTTGAAAGCAAATAACAGCTTGACTTTTCTCAAGGACAATCTGCTAGCGGTTCCTGTAAAAACTATGATTTCTAAAAGAAAGGTTTTTAGCAGAGTTGGCTATTAGTGACCCATGGAATCAAAGCATTCTCCAGCTGTGCTTTTCCTTACTGCTGGTCTCAGTGGATTTTAGGTTGGGTTCTGAAAAGTGAACGCTTTCCGTTGCGAGTGGAGGAAAATGTGCAATTGTTTTCTTTGTTTCATCCTGTCCTGTAGGCAACCCCAGTTCCCCAAACAGCTATTGTACAAAAAAAAGAACGAATATGACTCAAGGCAAGCCCTGCGTTTTCCCATTATATCAAGCAACTTCTGTTGTCACGGAAGAGGTTCTCTCCTTCAGGTTAAAATGAAGTCTCCGGTTGGATACCGTCTTGGGTGAATTAAATCGTGTTGCAAGATGCTGCATTTCATCATGCCAACGGACTGAAAGTCCCTAGAAATCCTTTGACCGTTTCTGTTAGGATATGGTTTGAGCCTAACAAGTTGTCCAGGCAATATATGTGTTCTGTGACTTTAATATGAATACGTATTGTGTGACTTTAAAGTGACTTTACTGCTGAATCATTATAATGCTGAGTCATGCTGTAATTAATTAGATAATGACTGGTTGTGAGAGTATTTAAGCAAGGTATTGTAACGTATTCAGTTTGATGATGAAGCTGATATAATATGCTACCAGAGTATGATATGCTACCATTGAGAGGAGTTGCTATCTGTAATCATCATTTGATGGATCTGCTACCATCGTGGTTTGTGAACCAGAGTGAGTTTGTTATTCTAACCAACTACTGTTTGTTTGGTAAAGAAGATTCTGTAACTACTGGACTGATTTGAATGGCAAAGACTTGGAATTTGTTTAAAGACTATGAGATTGTTTTTCTACTATAAAGTAAGCTTTTGATAAACCAGTTTGCATATCTCTTATTCATTGCTCTCAGCAACGTTTCTCTGTGCTCTACACTCTGCTGGTTGGTAACACAACACCAATATCCTTAACAGTTTCTTCAGTCTCCCTCTTCCTTTGGCAAAACAGAACAATCAAGGGACCAAATGTGATTTTTCCAAAAGGTAAACTGGGTTTCCTTGAGTTTTCTTTTCTTTTCTTTTCTTTTCTTTTCTTTTCTTTTCTAAACATTTTGCTTCTCATCCAAGAAGCTTCTTCAATTCATTCGATTCAGTTCAAGCTTCTTGGATGAGAAATGAAACGTTTTCAAAGAAAAGAAAAAAAAACCCACAAGAAAATCTACTTGCTTTTTGGAAAAAGCACCTTTGGGACAACCATGACCTGGATGATTGAGAATTTTCGTAGACAACCAAGAGACCATTGTCTTCAAATTCCTGTAAATGTCAATGTCAACTGTCCAATTTGTGAACCCAAAAAAGGGAACACACTCAGGAGAATTGAATTCCCAAAAGTAAAGCTCAAACTACCCAAGGAGCTGCTGATCCAGTTCTACAGAGGAGCTATTGAGTCTGTCATCTGCATCTCTATAACTGTCTGGTTTGGCTCTGCAACCCAACAAGACAGACACAGACTTCAGAGGATAATTAGAACTGCAGAAAAAACAATGGCTACCAACCTGCCTTCCACTGAGGACCTGTATACTGCACGAGTCAAAAAGAGGGCTGGGAAAATATTTACAGACCCCTCGCATCCTGGATGTAAACTGTTTCAACTCCTACCCTCAAAACGATGCTAGAGAGCACTGCACACCAGAACAACTAGACACAAGAACAGCTTTTACCCGAATGCCATCACTTTGCTATACAAATAATTCCCTCAACACTGTCAAACTATTTACTAAGTCTGCACTACTATTAATCTTCTCATTGTTCCCATCACCCATCTCCTTCCATTTATGACTGTATGACTGTAACTTTGTTGCTTATATTGATATTGTTCCTGATTGCTTATTTGTACCCTATGGCTATCATTTAGTGTTGTACCTTATGATTCTTGATGAACATATCTTTTCTTTTATGTACCCTGAGAAACCCTCCCATACTACCACCTCTTACAATACTAGACAACACAATATCAACAGTAGAGGCATTGAAATTTCTAGGTTCTACCATATCTCAAGACCTAAAATGGACAGCTAACATCAAAAACGTCATCAAAAAAGCACAACAAAAAATGTTCTTTCTGCGCCAACTCAGAAAGCTCAAACTGCCCAAGGAGCTGCTGATATAGTTCTACAGAGGAATTTTATTGAGTCTGTCATCTGCACCTCTAATAACTGTCTGATTTGGTTCTGCAACCCAACAAGACAGACACAGACTTCAGAGGATAATTAGAACTGCAGAAAAAACAATGGCTACCAACCTGACTTCCATTGAGGATCTGTATACTGCACGAATCAAAAAGAGGACTGTGAAAATATCTACAGACCCCTCGCATCCTGGACATAAACTGCTTCAACTCCTACCCTCAAAACGATGCTTTAGAGCACTGCACATCAGAACAACTAGACACAAGGACAGTTTTTTCCCGAACCCCATCACTTTGCTAAACAAATAATTCCCTCAACACTGTCAAATTATTTACTAAGTCTACACTATTATTAATCTTCTCATCACCACCCATCTCCTCCCACTTATGACTGTAAGACTGTAATTTTGTTGCTTGTTTCCTTACAATTTATATTGATATTGTTTCCTGATTGCTTATTTGTACCTTATGACTATCATTAAGTGTTGTACCTTATGATTCTTGATGAACATATCTTTTCTTTTATGTACCCTGAGAGCGTATGGCACCAAAGACAAATTCCTTGTGTGTCCAATGCACTTGGCCAATAAAGAATTCTATTCTATTCTATTCTATTCTATTCTATTCTATTCTATTCTATTCTATTCTATTCTATTCTATTCTATTCTATTCTATTCTATTCTATTCCATTCCATTCCATTCCATTCCATTCCACTCCACTCCACTCCACTCCACTCCACTCCATCCACTCCACTCCACTCCACTCCACTCTATTTATTTTGTTTCAAGCCCTAGTTTAAAGGATTTTTTCAAATCATAATTTTTGATTCAGTAAATCAAATGGCAAAATGACTTGATTGAATATGACCAATTAGTACCAGTTGAGGAGGCAAGGAAAAATAAACTACTGCAGTTGATTCTTTTCTAACCCCACCCCCACCCCCGTCCCCCAGATTTCTGGAAGACAATCTATCCATTTGCAATCTTTCCTAAGACAATGCAAGATTTTCCTCCAGGGATGCCCTTATAAAATTGCAACCTCCATAAAGTTTATACTGTCAAACAGCTCTGAACTTTGCAACGCCTAGGGAAGAGAGGCAAGTAAACCTCTCTGTTCTCTAATCACATGTTTCAGAGTTATTCTTCCTGCTACCTAAACTGAGGAAAGCAAGGGAAAACAAGCCAAATCAAAGCCGTTTACTGACATGATCAAATTTGACAGCTCTTTTGAAGCCATTACAAGCTATTGTGCCGGAAAGAGCTTTGGGAATATTTGTGTTATTGACCTGATGGAATGTAACAGTTCCTGAAAAGTACCAGTCAGTCTCTAAGAAGAAGCTTCTCTCTCTAACTTTGCAGCAGAAAAATAATGAAGTGATGTTGCCCATGTTGTGCCTTGTGAGACAGGAGGAGTTTTAATTCTAAATTTGGAAGGCTGACTACATCTTTTGAGTTTGTTGCTTCCGACTTTGTGTTTTTCTCAAAACAACTACATTTTATTGACAAAGGAATATTCAGTTACGGAACCCAAGATCACGGACTGAATGATCAACAGTGATGAATATTCCAACCGATCAAATTAATTTATTGATTGTAACAGGCAGCCATCTTATATTTTGAAAGTAGGGAAGTCTACCCTTCAGCAGGAATGAGGGACATGTCTCAGCGCCAGATTAAGAAAAGCAAATCATTCTTTTTTTCTTTTTAAGTTGTTCACCTCTACAGAACAGAGGTGTGTAACCAGTGGTGGGTTCCTCCCAGTTCGGTCCGGTTCGGCCGAGCTGGTAGCAGTGACGATATGACATCACCAAACCGGTTCTCCCACCCCCGCCCTCCCACCCCCCCATGTTATTCTTACCTTTTATTTGGTCCCACCCCCAATCTATTGCTGCCTCCTGAGTCCCAGCTGCTGACTAGAGGGAAAAAAACTGTTTAAACTCTTGCCGCGGGGCTTCAAAGGGCCGCCCTACAGCTGATCAGTGTTAAAAGAAAACAAATGAGTCGGGTCGTAAGTGCGAGGACTGTTCGTAAGTGCGAGGACCTTCCAGAAATGACTCTGACCAGCTAGCCACGCCCACCTAGTCTCATGACCTCCAAGCCACACCCACAAAATAAGCCACGCCCACAGAACCGGTAGTAAAAAAATTTAGAACCCACCCCTGTGTGTAACATGTAGTTTGTCCTGTAACACAGAGTTCTCAGGCTCTGATGATGACAGCTGAGCTGTGTGATCGTCAGAGACTCTTTTTTTTACTTTTAAAAGCAATTTTTTACAACCTATTCACCCGAATAGGTTGTAAAAAATTGCTTTTAAAAGTAAAAAAAAAGATTGTGCGCCACAGCTGATCACACACATCCCCTCCCACACACACGCTGTTCTACTTATCGCATGCCTCCTTTTGGGATGCACTGAGCGCACACGCACCTCGCATTTGGTGCATGGTGCACACTGCATATGCGCACATGCAGTGTGCATTTGGCACGCGGCGCGCATGCGCCGCCAGTGAACCGGTAGTAAACTGGTTCAGATTTCACCACTGGCTAAGACCCCTGCCCAGTGGTGAAATGTAAAATTTGTTACTACTGGTTCTGTGGGCGTGGCTTGGTGGTGGTGGTGGTAATGTGACTGGGTGGGCATGGCCAACTTTTTTTTAAAAAAAACTTTTAAAACCATTTTTTCTCCAACCTCTTTGGCTGAAGAGATTGTAAAAAAAAAAAGCTTTTAAAAGCCTCTGACGATCCCAGCTGAGTTGCCTGATTGTCAGAGGCTTTTTTTCTTTTAAAACCATTTTTTCTACAACCTCTTTGGCTGAAAAAAATGCTTTTAAAAGCCTCTGACGATCCGGCAATTCAGCTGGGATCGTCAGAGGCTTTTAAAAGCATTTTTTTTCTGCAACCTCTTCAGCAGAAGAGGTTGGAGAACAAAACGCTTTGAAAAGCCTCTGACGATCCCAGCTGAGCTGCGGGATCATCAGAGGCTTTTTTTAAAAAAACTTTTAAAAACATGTTTTCAGCCGAAGAAGTTGTAGAAAAAATGCTTTTAATTTTTTTAAATAAAAGCCTCTGATAATTGCATGGCTCAGCTAGGCATGGGGGGGGCAGGGATGTTTGCTACTGGTTCTCCGAATCACCTGCCGCCATCGCTACCGGATTGGACAATCCGGTCTGAATTGGGAGCATTTCACCCCTGCCCCCGCCCCATGGGAGTCTGACAACCAATCAGAATACAAGCTCAAATTCAAAACCCAACAGAGGGTATAAATCTCTCTCTCTCTCTCTCTCTCTCTCTCTCTCTCTATCTATCTATCTATCTATCTATCTATCTATCTATCTATCTCTCCCACCCATGTGCCTTTTTTTCCCAGGACCCCAAACCATGTGGTCCTGTCCACCATTAAAAACCATTTTTCCAAACAGCCACCATGTTTCCAGTGTCTTTCTCCCCACTTGGAACTGAACCCAGGTGGACATTTCTTCCAACATAGCTATCTAACTATCATCTAGCTATCATCTGTCTAATCTATAGGGGCACTGCTGCCACAAAGGTTAGAATGCAATATTGCAGGCTAATTCAACCCACAGGCTGGAGTTCTTTTTTCCTAAGTTGTTTTTTAACAATGGAAATGTAGTTCGTTTCCAGTGGAGAAACACAGCAAGATCCAAACAAAATCATGAACACTTTTAAATCCCATTGATTTCAGTTCAAAGTATTTTAGCGCTTTTTTTCTTTTTTCCCATTGACATCAGACTTTTTCCTGGCAACAGCATATTCCATAACTGAAGGGAAAAAAAAACAAGGTGTTTCTTTCAGATTGAATCATATTTAAAATAGATAATTAAAATCAATGAAGCTTAGTTAATCGTTATTAACTTAAGTCATATTGATTTCAGTGACTCTATGCATAAAACGCTAAATTTAAACCTGTGGCATACCAAAAACACAATTTGGAGTATTATATTATACAGAATATGTCGACAATGGTTTAGTTTGAGGATAATAATCTTGTATATCCTATGCTGCTTGTGATCCAATCATGTTGAAATCGACTAAGGCAATTTATGCATGTCAATTTCTATATGAACAGCGTCTAAATTTAATAGAATAGAATAACAGAGTTGGAAGGGACCTTGGAGGTCTTCTAGTCCAACCCCCTGCTTAGGCAGGAAACCCTACACCACTTCAGACAAATGGTTATCCAACATATTCTTAAAAACTTCCAGTGTTGGAGCATTTACAACTTCTGCAGGCAAGTTGTTCCACTTATGAATTGTTCTCACTGTCAGGAAATTTCTCCTTAGTTCTAGGTTGCTTCTCTCCTTGATTAGTTTCCACCCATTGCTTCTTGTCCTGCTCTCAGGTGCTTTGGAGAATAGCTTGACTCCCTCTTCTTTGTGGCAACTCCTGAGATATTGGAAGACTGCTATCATGTCTCCCCTAATCCTTCTTTCCATTAAACTAGACATGCCCAGTTCCAGCAACCGTTCTTCATATGTTTTAGCCTCCAGCCCCCTAATCCTCTTTGTTGCTCTTCTCTGCACTCTTTCTAGAGTCTCCACATCTTATTTACATCATGGCGACCAAAACTGAATGCAATATTCCAAGTGTGGCCTTACCAAGGCATTATAAAGTGGTATTAACTAGGGTTGCCAGGTCTGCTTCCAAAAAATAGCGGACAAGCGGGGGGGGGGGTGTTAAGTAGTAAAAAAAAAATTGAAATCTCGCCGCTGTCACTCTCATCACTCGACGCCATTTTAGGTCAGTCGACACAAGCTACAATACATTTTAAAAATGTGAACTGTACATAATTTTATAATATATTTTTATTTTAATCTCATCATTAATTTTTTCGGAGAATCGAGTTCAATGTATATTCCATCTTTGTCTCATTCTAACTTATGAAAAAAAAGACAAAACGCGATTCTCCTATCCTTATTCTCTTAGACTATACAGCTTTAGATTACGTACCATTTCATCATAAAGCTTTTGAATTAAAAAAATGTCCACTATTTTGTGAAAAAAAATAGTGAACATAATGTCAAAAAAGCAGACTGTCTGCTCAAATAGTGGACACCTGGCAACCCTAGTATTAACACTTCACGTGATCGTGATTCTATCCCTCTGTTTATGCAGCCCAGAACTGTGTTGGCTTTTTTGGCAGCTGCTGCACACTGCTGGCTCATATCTAAATGGTTGTCCACTAGGACTCCAAGATCCCTCTCACAGTTACTACTATTGAGCAAGGTACCACATATACGGTACCTGTGCATTTTGTTTCTCTTGATTTGTTTATATATATATACATACGTCCCCACATTCTTAACTACTTACTGAAATAGGAATAAAGGTCAACAATGAACACCTTAACAACCCACATTCTGTAGATGGCACTGTTCTTTTCTCTAATGCCGCTGGAAACCTTCAAAGGTGAATGACAGAATAAAATGACAGCACCAAGTTATCAGGTTTGAAAATTAACTTGAAGAAGACACCAGTCATGTTCAAGAACAGCTGCCAACCTTTGGCAATAAAAATTGAAAATCATGCACCAGAGAAGGTCAAACATTGACATCTGCCTCCATCAAAAGCTTACTATGGAAGAGGATATCGTAGAACACATTTTGAGCCAGGCTAAAGTCAATTGGGCAATGTTATACCGCATTCAGAAGCACTAGACTGATTTGTGAGACATTGTTTGATCAGTGTATATTGATATAGAGTTGCAAAATTTGGATATCAAAGACAAAGGCTACGGAAGAGAGCGTGAAATGTGAACTGCTTAACATAATAGAACATTGTAAAGAAAGAGATACGTGGATCTGGAAACACATAGGAGTGTGCAATCTAATGAGGCAGGTAGATTCATGGAAATGGAAATGGGCTGGTCAGGTTGCACAAAAAGAGATTAGTGATGGACAATAATTTCATCAGGTTCGCCTGATTCGCCAGTTGCGTCCCTTTACACACAGTCACTCATGCCCTCGTCACCTCCCGCCTGGACTATTGTAACACTCTCTACATGGGGCTCCCCTTGAGGAGCACCCAGAGGCTCCAACTGGCGCAGAGTGCAGCCGCGTGGGTGGTTATGGGAGCAACGTGGCGCTCCCGTGTGACACCTCTCCTGCACGAGCTGCACTGGCTCCTGGTGGTCTTCCGGGTGCACTTCAAGGTTTTGGTCACCACCTTTAGAGTGCTCCATGGCTTAGGACCTGGTTATTTACAGGACCGCCTACTACCACAAACAGCCTCCCACCGGCTGGTACACTCTCATAGAGAGGGGCTCCTCCGGGTGCCGTCAGCCAAGCAGTGTCGACTGGCGGCCCCCAGGGGGAGGGCCTTCTCTGTGGGGGCACCCACTATCTGGAACGATATCTGTTCACCACCCTGAGTCCTTCGGGAGTAGGGTGGTATATAAATTTAATAAAACATAAAACATAAAACAATTGGTCAATTGGATAATTGTCAGGTATGCTTCCTTCAAAGTCCAAGAAAGAATGACCCCAACTCCATTGTTTTATAGAGAAAGGTACTTTTACTGGAAAATGAAGTGATCGCAACCAAGGAAAAGCAGAATCTGAGGCAAAAGCGCCTTTTAATTGACCTTAAAAGACCCAGAAACTTCTGGAAGAAAAGTTGGACAGATCCTTTAATTCATTAGTGCAAAGAAGAGCAACGAAGATGATTAAGGGGAGGGCTGGGCTTCAGATCCATTACCAATGTGTTCACTGCCCCGTTGCTGGGTGGATGTGGCCATGGTGGGCATGGCCTAGTCCAGGGGTGGGCAAATGTGGCTCTTTTACAACCTGTAGACTTCAACTCCCAGAATTCCTGAGACAGCCAAGCTGGCTCAGGAATTCTGGGAGTTAAAGTCCACAAGTTGTAAAAGGGCTACATTTGCCCACCCCTGGCCTAGTCAGCCACCTGCACCATGGCCAGGGAGGGGATTTTTTCGCCCTTCCCAGGCTTCTGAGGCTTTCCTCGAGACTCCAAGAGGGCAAAAACAGCTTCCCCTGGGGTCCAGAGGCCCTCTGGAGGCCGGAAACAGGCCCTTTTCCGGGCTTCCAGACCCTCCGGTAGGCTCATTTTTTTCCCCTCCCAGACCTTCCAGGTGGCCCCCGCACTTGTCTAGAATGATGAACAGGCCGCGTGGAGACTCCTGGGATGGGAGGGGAGGGGTGGGAGGGGCAGGGAGGGGCAGGCGGACCAGTCAGGGGTGGCATTTGGGGGTTCACTGAACCCCGGCGATCTTTGGCTAGAGGATCTCCCGAATCCTGCCGAACCCCCAGGAGTCCACCCCTGATTAGGGGATTGGAGGCAGGAATTGGGTATGTCTAGTTTAATGAAAACATAGAACAATAGAACTGGAGGCCTTCTAGTTCAACTCCTTGCTCCAGCAGGAGACCCTATACCAGTGATGGCTAACCTTTTTGCCACCGCGTGCCAAAAGCGGGGGGAGTGCGGGGTGGGCATGCGTGTGCGTGCCCACACCCATAATTCTATGAGCCCTGCCCCCCCGTGCATGTGCATGTGATCCCCTGTGCTCCCCCCACTTTTGTCATGTGATGGCCCGGTGGGCCCGGTAGGCCTATTTTTCACCCTCCCCAGGCTCCAGAGGCCCTCCAGAGGCCGGAAACAGTCTGTTTGCCGACTTCCGGTGGGCCCAGAAGGCCCGAAAATCAGCTGGCCAGCGTGCACATGCTTGCTGGAGCTCAGCTAGGGTAACGCTCGCGTGCCCACAAATATGGCTCTACTTGCCACCTGTGGCACGCATGCCATAGGTTCGCCATCACAGCCCTATACCATTTCAGGTGAATGGTTATCCAGTCTCTTTTTGAAAGCCTCCAGTGAGGGAGCACTTGAAACTTTTGAAGGCAAGCTATTGAAGAATGATTTTTAAAAAAGCATTAGGGTTGACATGATAGCAGTGCTCCAATATCTAAGGGACTTCCAGAAAGAAGAGGGTGGGGCAACCTATTTTTCAAAGCACCTGAAGGCAAGACAAGAAGCAACAGTTGGAAACTAAATTGAAGTGAGATCTAACCTAGAACAAAGGAGGAATTTCCTGACAATTAGAACAATTAACCAGTGCAACCACTGGCCTTCAGAAGTTGTGGATGCTTCATCGTTGGAGGTTTTAAAGAAGAGATTGGACAACCATTTGTCTGAAATGATATAGGGTTTCCTGCTTGAGCAGCTGGTTGGACTGGATGACCTCAAAGGTCCCTCCCAACTGTGCTATTCTGTTAATAGCAACAACTGGAAGCATCTTACAGTACTTTCAAGCTGTTGGAAGGCTGGTAAAGAGGGCAACATTTTGCAGTGAATTGATTTAAGGTTGAGAATGAATGAATGAATGAATGAATGAATGAATACAAATGCAGACACACACATTTATGCATGTTTCTTAGTACATGCTACTTAAGTATACAACACTTAAACGAGCAATGCAATCTCTCATAGCTATAAAATAGGCTGAATAACATTTTTAAAATGTTGCAACAGAAGGAGATTAATTAAAAAACATCATTTTCCCCAGTGGTGAAATCTAAAATTTGTTACTACCAGTTCTGTGGGCGTGGCTTGGTGGTGGTGGTAATGTGACTATGTGGGCGTGGCCAATTTTTTTTTTACTTTTAAAACCATTTTTTCTACAACCTCTTCAGCGAAGAGATTGTTAAAAATGCTTTCAAAAGGCTCTGACGATCCCAGCTGAGTTGTCTGACCGGCAGAGGCTTTTTTTCTTTTAAAAGCCTCTGCCAATCAGGCAACTCAGCTTGGATTGCCAGAGGTTTTTAAAAGAAAAAAAGCCTCTGCCGATCAGGCAACTCAGCTGGGATCATCAGAGGCTTTTAAAACCATTTTTTCTACAACCTCTTCGGTGAAGAGGTTGTAGAAAAAATGCTTTTAAAAGCCTTTGGCGATCCCAGCTGAGCCGCAGGATAATCAGAGGCTTTTTTTTTTTTTACTTTTAAAAGCATTTTTTCGGCTGAAGAGGTTGTAGAAAAAATGCTTTTAAAAGTAAAAAAAAAAAAAAGCCTCTATGATTGTGCGGCTCAGCTGGACATGGGGGGTGGGCAGGGATTTTTGCTACCGGTTCTCCAAACCACCCGCCTCCATCGCTACCGGATCGGGCGATCTGGTCCAAACCGGGAGCATTTCACCCCTGCTTCCCCCCCCCCCCCCGCTCTAGGGCTATTTAAATTAGAGTGCTTGCAACTTTAAACAGTCCACTCCATTTTTAAAAGCTATTTTTGCCTATTGATCATTGTCAAAATCCACCACAACTGTTGCAACAAGTATCTTTTAAGTTGCTTAAACAAAGAATAAAGGAAAGGAAAGAAAGGAAAGGAAAGGAAAGGAGAGCGAGAGGGGGGAGAACAAATGTAACGAAGGTTAAAAGCAAAATTATTAATCTTACATTCAACCGATCAAGTTTTACAATCCACATCATGATTGTGTGTGGATTGACTATTACTCTGGGTTTGTAGGAGTCATAATACAAAAGGCCAATGGAGTGGAAAGCAAATGCGTTTCAGAAATAGATGCCCATTATGTCCTTTTGCAAAGGTGATGCACTCAAAATTAGGGAGCTATTCAGCTGGCATTCTTATGCATGAAATGAAGTATATTAGGCTTGTGACCTTGAGCTTGTTTTACAATAGAACTTCTAGAAGTAAAACAGAGGTTGAGGGCCAAATTTTTGACCCGAAATATGGTCCACTTCAGAACTGAAGAAGCTTTTGGTGAGAAGCAAAATGTTTTCAAACGAATAAAAAAAAAATCCAAGAAAGCTCAGTTGTCTTTTTTGGGGAAAAAAACACTTTTGGAACAACCATCACCTAGATGATTGAGAAGCTCCATAAACATATGGTCCACCAATATCACTTTTTGGGGTCTTCCAGAGGGAGTAGAACTCCCCCCCTCAATGTTTGTCTTACTGATATTTTTGGACATTTGGGGAAAGATAAGGGTGCAAAAATGGGTACTTGTTTCATCCTGAAAGCTGATCTACACAGCTATTTTGGCTCTACAATGTCTTATATGGCCCTCAAGAAGATGTAGATAAATAGGTTGATATCTATTCTGCCCCAGCTCCGGATTCCCAAGGATTGTGATACACACCAACGGTCCTTATCAAAGTTATAACATACCAAGAATAAACAAAGTCCGGCAAAGGTTGGCAACCAGCCCAGAAAACAAGATACGATAAGACACTCACTCTCCAAAATGCTCTGTAATAATTACACGTTGTTTCCAGCAAGAAATTACTAATTGCTTGTGACTTAAATAGGCTAAGGGAGTGCCCAATTATCCTCAAACCTTACTCTTGAGGAAACCTCCTCCTCCTGAGTAGCCACTCCTGCCTTTTGGGAGCCCTGTGTGCTCGAGCACTGAGGAGAGGCTCCTCCACTTCGTTCTCTCCACTTGAAGGAGCCTCTGGAGGTTCTGAAGGCCCTGGCTGAGTCTCTGCCTCTGGCACCACATCCTCTTCAGCCTCCTCGCTGTCCGACATGAGTGCTGACTGTGCAGGCTGCTAGCGCGACCCACACCAGCCTCCTCGTCGTCGGGATCAGCCACAATGTGCGCAGGCCGCTGGTGGGCCACAACAATATCGGGGTGGATTACCTTTACTACCGGTTTGTAGTGGGACCGCCCACGCATGCTCACTTCACTCTCTCGCGCGCTCTTCTGCACATGCGCAGAAGCATTTTGATGATGTTGGGGTTGGTGAGCGGAGCCTCCTGCCGGTTTTACTACTGGTTCTATAGAACCAGTGCGAACTGGGGGCAACCCACCACTGGTTGATATCTTTTTGAAGAGAGTATAAGTAATTTGGGCTATCCAACGTAGTGCTTTAACCCATAACCACAGACCTGCGGTCATAGTGACCGCAACAGTTTTCTAAAATGTTCGGAACACCCCTATTTTAGAAATGGACCATTCCAGTTGCAAATAGCTTTTGTTTATACCAATAAGAGTGTATGCAGCATCATGCTTGCATCATTTATTTGGTATTTTCAGTAGCGGTGTTTGAATTTGAGTTTCGGTCATTTTGACCCCAAATCTTTGTTAATGTATTTTTTTTTATATAATGGCGGGGCCATGTTTTCTGCCAAAAAAGAGTGCGATTTGGTGATCCAAACTTCGGAGAAACTGTTCTAAAATGGTATGGAGAAGCAAAGAGTGATCTGAGTGAAGTGGAATCGGATTGCGACAAAAATTTTGTAATGGACGATGAGGAACCCACCGCCGCAGCTGATTCTGACATCAGCGATGATGAAGCTCCCAATGAAATTGATGACCAGGTACAATCTATGTCATGCAATAATTTATATGGCAAGAACAAATTCAAATGGTCTTCTGCATCTTTTGGAAGCAATAGATCCAGAACAGAATAGTCACAATATTGTACTGCAATTACCTGGACTATGGCCAGCAGGTAGAAATCTCGGAACTTCACCTACTGCCCTAGAGATTTGGAAATTATTATTTTCTAAAGAATTTATTAGTGCCATCGTTCAATGGACCGATGTAAAAATTAGAGAAGAAAGACTGAAGTTCAGGGATGGAGAAACAAAATGTGACCTCCGCGATGTGGATTTGATAGAGATCAATACATTTTTTAGTTTACTGCTCTATCAATTTTTAGATCCAATCATGAAAACATCGAATGTCTTTTTGCTACTGAGCTCATTGTGACCTCTCGTCTGTAATAGCGTAGCCGAAATAGTACGTCTGTGGTTAAGGGTTAAGTTACAATAAAGTACAGGAAGTACAAGTTAAAAAGTGGATTAAACAGGAAGTGCATTTCACTTTTACTAAGCTAAAAAGGAAGCAAAACAAAAACAGAAACACTTTCTCGTCTGCCATCAATACCCAGATGAACAGAGATTAGCACCAAGATTAAATTAGACCAACTGTCAAGAAGTAAAGAATACTCCAATCAAGAAACTACGAACTGAGACAAACCATCAAATAGTATATATATATATAAAAAAACAAACCTCAACCAAGGAACCATCAAGAATGCGGTCACCAACACTGACAGGGCAACCCAATTATTTGTATTTGTTTGCATTTAAAGTTTATATTTAAACTCTACTCCCTTCCAAAGTTTGTATTTAAATTCCACTCCCTTCTAGCCCTGATGACGTTATCTAGTTTGGTAATGAAACGTCTGGGAGAAAACGGCCCATCTCAGAGAGCACGAAGGACCTCACATTTCGACCCCAAGCTGCAAATAATCTCTTCTTTTAACGTTTTCTTTTATTGTATAACTATCTCTGTGTTAGATTTGCTAGAACATTCCATCAAGACTCTCCATTTCTCTCCATTTCCTCCCCTTTCAATAGCAAGGGGTCTTTTTCTTACTAAGCAGATGCCTTGCCGTTGAAACGTTGTTGGGTTTTTGGCCTTCAAAAATTCAGAGAGAAATTGTCTGTCGAATTCCTCTGCCCCCAGATATGTTAAAAGCCTGTTTGCGTTTCAGTTCATCTATGTTCACAGAAGTTGTAGATATTTGCCATCAGCAAATTACCCTGTTCCCAGCATTTATAGTTTATCTGTGTTACATGTGCTTTAAAAAGACTTCGGTAAAATACAAGCTAAGCTTTAGGCTACCTGAAAGATATTTTCTGAGTTTGGGTTGTTTTCTTGAAGATACAATATTTCATTATCCAAATAGGCACCATCATTAGTGCTAGAAGGGAGTGGGGTTTACTCTCTGTTTATATAGAAGTGGCTTGCCCTGTCAGTGTTGCTCACTCAGCTGAGCTACAAATATTCTCATCTATCGGTATTTATGTTGCCTGTGCTTCCTGCAGAATAGTGTACAAAGTCAGCACCCACCCCTCCTAGAAGAATGAAATATGTTGGGAAATATTAAAAAAGGCAGAATCTTATACATCGCAAGGCCATCAAACCGGTCAGTCCTAAAGGCGCTCGACCCTGGCTGCTCTTTAGAAGGCCAGATCCTGAAGATGAAACTCAAAAACTTTGGTCACCTAATGAGAAGGAAGGACTCACTGGAGAAGAGCCTCATGCTGGGAACGATTGAGGGCAAAAGAAGAAGGGGACGACAGAGAAGGAGGTGGCTGGATGGAGTCACTGAAGCAGTTGACGTGAGCTTAAATGGACTCCAGAGGATGGTAGAGGACAGGAAGGCCTGGAGGAACATTGTCCATGGGGTTGCAATGGGTCGGACACTACTTTGCAACTAACAACAACAACAATAAAATGAGAAAAGGAGAAGCGTGTTTGTTTGTTTGTTTTAATTTGATTTATATGCCGCCCTTCTCCGGAGTCTCAGGGCGGCTTACAGTGCGTTAAGCAATAGCCTTCATACTTTTGTATATTTATACAAAGTCAGCTTATTGCCCCCACAAACTGGGTCCTCATTTAACCTACCTTAGAAAGGATGGAAGGCTGAGTCAACCTTGAGCCTGGTAAGATCCGAACCTGCAGTAATTGCAGGCAGCTGGTCTTAATAGCAGGGTGCTTTAAACCACTGTACTACCAAGGCTCTTTTAGAGGTAGGAAGCAGAATCGGTTTTTCTTAATAGCCCCAGCAGATATTTTGTTCCAATTAAGAAAGTTTCACCCAGCCTATCCAGAAACCAACTCCAAGCAGAAACTGAGGAGGCCATCTTTTAGAAATGCAGATTTGGGTAATCCATTCAAGACAGGATATTTTGAAACTCCCTGCAGCAAAGTCTGAACAAAGGCAGAATGGTAGGATTAGCCACTCACTCAAGATCCAACAAAGGACAAAGCCATTAAGCCACAATAGGAATTGCCCAACACCCTTTCAGAACACAAGGCCCTTCATTGCACTATCTCAGACAACCACCTAGGATTTGCATTTCTTCCTTTGCCTATAGAGCCAGCTATGACTCCTACATAATCCCAAAGGAATCTGACAACAGCCAATAGAATACATGCTCTTGCACAGGAACATGAATCTCAAGAGCGAAGCCCAAAGAAGGTATAAATAACCACACTCTCAACTCCATTTTGTCAGCAGCCCAGAACCACAAACCCATGTGGTTCTGCTTCATCAATAAACCATCTTCCCAATCAGCCTCCATGTTTCCAGTCTCTTTCTCCCAGTTTGGTACTGAATCAGATGGATATTTCTTCCCACGATAGAAAATTATGTTGCTGAAATGTATACTCATTTCCAATGCTCTAAATCTGACTTTTCACTGAGGCCAGCCTGCTATCGCACCAAAATGAAGAATTCCATGGTTATTAAATTTTATTGATTTAATATATAAAATACAAAGAAAAATAGAAATAGGAGATTAAGGGAAGCGGGAAAGAAAGTATGAGGTACAAGGGGAAAAAAATGGCATTGACTTCCAGCTCTTTTTAGCACAGTACAAGATAAATGTAAACTTTTTGCTTTTTACACATTAACATGTAACTAGCCATTTTTATAACAATGAATCTATCTAATCAACAAAACCAAAGTTTCATTTTTTTAATCACAAGCACAAAATCCAGAAATGATATCCAAGTGAAAAACATACTTAAATATATTCTCCTCTTAATCAATTTAACCATCCCTGCTTTACCTTCCTTGCTATGGAAATAGTAACCTGGTTGCTGGTATCCTTAAGATTTATATTGACTGTTTCCCTATGACTATCATTAAGTGTTGTACCTTATGATTCTTGATGAATGTATCTTTTCTTTTATGTACACCGAGAGCATATGCACCAAGACAAATTCCTTGTGTGTCCAATCACACTTGGCCAATAAAGAATTCAATTCTATTCTATTCTATTCTATTCTATTCTATTCTATTCTATTCTATTCTAATTCTATTCTATTCTATTCTATTCTATTCTATTCTATAGTATGTATTTCTATTTGCACCTAATAATCTTTGTGAATGATCACCATTTTTATTAACAAACTTCAGTCAGCTGAGCTACAAATATTCTCTTCTGTTGGTATTTATTTATTTGCAAGAAATGACAAAAATACTTTTTTCCCCAAACCTGAGATAAATGTCAGGAAAAGAATTTCAGTATAACTGTAACTTCTCTATATTGCCTGTGTTTCCCGCAGAATAGAAAATTATGTTCCTGAAATGTATTCTCATTTCCAATGCCCAGTCTGACTTTTCACTGATGCCAGTCTGCTATCATACCAAAATGAATAATTGATTGGGTTTTTTTTTTTAAATCCCATATTCAGATTCAAACTGATAGCTGAAAAATGACACAGTAATACTTTCAAAATCCTGGTATTTGGTTGAGAGAAATAGTTTTCTCTATTTTTCACTTCATTACTATTTTCTCCCGTTGTTTGAACGGTAAAGGATATGAAGCCATGAATCCAGAGAAGCTGTAAATGCCAAGAATTACCAACCATTTCCTGTTCAACTTGTTTCGGTTTTACCTGGAATGTTACATTACATTTATTTACATTTTAATTGCATGTATGTAAAAACATAATGGGACGCGGTGGCTCAGTGGCTAAGATGCTGAGCTTGTCGATCGAAAGGTTGGCAGTTCAGTGGTTCGAATCCCTAGTGCTGTGTAACAGGATGAGCTCCCGTTCCTTGTCCTAGCTTCTGCCAACCTAGCAGCTCGAAAGCACGTAAAAAATGCAAATAGAAAAATAGGGACCACCTTTGGTGGGAAGAGAAGAGCGTTCCGTGCACCTTTGGCGTTTAGTCATGCCAGTCACATGACCACAGAAACGTCTCCAGACAGCGCTGGCTCTTCGGCTTTGAAATGGAGATGAGCATCGCCTCCTAGAGTCAGGAACGACTAGCACATATGTGCAAGAGGAACCTTTACTTTTACCTTTTAAAAACATATCGTTCATGGCCAACTTAATGGAATGATCTACCATGGTTGAGCTTTCTTCAGAGGCTACTAAGCATAATTGGCATAACTGTCTTTTACAGATGCTAGGCTAATAGTACCGAGAAAGGAGTCTAGTCACATAGGAAGGAATAAAAAATGACTTGCCTCTGGAAGTTGTAGGTGCTTCAACACTGGAGGTTTTGAAGAAGAGATTGGACAATGATTTCTGAAATGGTATAGGGTTTCCTGCTTAAGCAGGGAAGAGACTAGAATACCCCTAAGGTCCCTTCCAATTCTGTTATTTTGATATTCTGTTAAGTCTACATCATGGTTGTCCAACTTGTGACTTGCCTAGGCTACATTGAGTGAAGAGGGATTAGTATCTGGGTGTGTGTGTGTGTGTATATATATATATATGTAGGTCTTTGGTTATTCAGGTTTTCTCCCATGCAAAATTGGAGGTGTCTTGGCGACGTTTCAACGAAGTCTCATTCCTCATCTTCAGGCTGGTGGTTTCGGCTTCGCGCTTCTAGGAGCAATGTGTGATCACAGCTGTTTCTTCCTTTTAACTGCCAGTGGGGGTGTGAACTGATTGGATGGGAGCTTGGCTGTGTTCTGATTGGGTGGAGGTGTGTTCTGATTGGTTGGGGGCTTGGCTGTGCTCTGATTGGATGGGGGGGTTGGCACGGGAGAAAACCCGTGGCCCGTGAGCCACAAGTTGGACATACCTGAACTACATGGGATGGAGTCAAGTGAGTAATTATTTATTTATTTATTTATTTATTTTATTCGGCTGATATGCCGCCCTATCTCCCAATGGACTCAGGGCGGCTCACAATAATAAAAACACAAGCCACAATGCAAAATAAAATCTAAAATCTAAAAATTTAAAATTTAACCCTTAAAAACCCCCCATCAGACCAGGTCAAGTGATTTAAAAAGCCAAGTTTTTAATTCACGATGGAATCCTTACAGTCCCACAAATGGCCAAAGTCCAACCCTTCTTGAATTTCATTAATTCTTATCCAGCACCAATTTAGTATTGACTATTAGTTGATTAAATTCTTAGGAATTTGTTGTTCAGGAATTGGTTGTTCAGTCGCTAAGTCATCTCTGACTCCTCGTGACTCCATGGACCATAGCATGCCAGGTCCCTTTGTCCTCCATGTTTCTCAGAGTTTGCCCAAATTCATGTTCATTGCACTGATGACACTATCTAACCATCTCATCCTCTGCTGTCTCCTTCTCCTTTTGCCTTCAATCTTTCCCAACATCAGGGTCTTATCCAGTGGTGGGCTGAAACCGGTTTAACAACTGATTCTGTGAGCATGCACTTTGCATGCACACGTGCCTAATGCACTTGCACGCAGCATTCAAAATACAGCAATTTGAAGCTTAGCTGCTTACCTTCTAAGGCAGCCCCGGTAAGTAGAACAGTGGAGATGCGGAAATCAGCTGTGCCACGGGAATCAGCTGAGCAAGAAAGAAGGAAATATACAACAGTATAGGGCAATGGTTGGTGGGTGGGTGGGACCAGCTGATTGTCGGAACTACTGATTTGCTCAAACCGGTCCGAACCGGCAAACGGTTTGCCCAAACCGGTCCGAACCTGTCCGAATCGAACTGGTCTTCTCCAAGGAGTCCTCTCTTCTCATTTGGTGGCCAAAGTATTTGAACTTCAGCTTCAGTATCTGTCCTTCCAATGAACAGTCAGGATTGATTTCCTTGAGAACTCAATGATTTGACCTCCTTCCAGTCCAAGGGACTCTCAAGAGTCTTCTCCAGCACTACAATTCAAAAGCACCAATTCTTTAATGTTCAGGCTTCCTTATAGTCCAACTTCTAAAGCAATGGTGAAAGCTAATAAGTGAATATGACTAAACAGGTATACATGCCCACAGTAAGTCCTTATAACATGGTGATAATATTGATGAATGGATTATACTTCTCTGCTGGTTTTACATCTACAGAATCTTGTCTAGCAGCTCCTTTCAAGGTTATCTGCACCATGTTGGGAAGGAACAAATGGATTGATTTTTGTGCAAGTTAATTCGACCTTTTACAAGACTCTCTGTGCATAAAATAGCTTGTGTATGCCAACAGTGGAACAATGCCACCGAGGGAGAGTCTAACACGATGACTACAGCAACATCTTGCAAGGTCAATCCTGACCCTTTTCAGCATATAGAATCTGGTTTTCTGCAACATACCGTATTTTTTGGAGTATAAGACGCACCTTTTCCTCCCCTAAAAGGGGGTGAAAATTTAGGTGCGTCTTATACACCGAATGTAGCCCTGCCCACCCACTGGCCCCCATCCTTTGACCTCTGTCTCCCAGCAATTTACCTCCTTGCAGCAAACAGCAAGAAGAAACAGCTCCTTTCAGCTTCAGCACAGCCTAATTAGCACAAGTTGATTGGATCGGCCTCCCGACTCTCAGCTGTTTTGTGCTGGCCTCTGCTGCTTGCTGAAGGAGGTAAATTGCTGGAGCAGATCTTTTTTCCCTTGTGCTAATCAAGTTATGCTGAAAACAAAAATGAGAGTAAAGCAGGCTGTTTGTTGTTTGCTGCAATGAGGCAAAATTGCAGGGAGGCAGAGGCAGATTTCTTTTTCTTGTTTTCCTCACCAAAAAAGGTAGGTGCGTCTTATTGTCCGGAGAGTCTTATACTCCAAAAAATATGGTAAGTGCTATGCCTTAGTGCTTTCTCAAATTCTTGTATAGCTAGATAATGGGATCACAAAAACTTGAGCACAATATAGCCACTGAACAACAACAAGCCTAGGTAGAAGTGTCTCCAATTTTCTCAAACAGAGCCATCACTTTCTTCTATTTTGCAAATCATCTTCACTGTATCACCTAGAACCGTGATGGTGAACCTATGGCACGCGTGCCACAGGTTGCACGCGTAGCCATATCGGTGCGCATGCGAGTTCAGCTCTGGCACGCATGTGCGTGCCGGCCAGCTGATTTTCGGGCCTTGTGGGCCCATCAGAAGTAGGGAAACAGGCTGTTTCCTGCCTCCGGAGGGCCTTGGGGGTGGTGGGGAAGGCCCGTTTTTCTCTCTCACCAAGCTCCAGAGCCTTTCTAGGAGTCTGGGGAGGGCGAAAAAGGCCTTCCCCAGCCCCCTGGAGGCCCTCCAGAGCCCAGAAATGGCCCATTTGCCAACTTCCGGTGGGACCAGAAGGCCCATTTTTTACTGGTCCCACCGAAAGTTGGCAAACGGGCCATTTCTGGCCTCCGGAGGGCCTCCCGGGTGGGGGGAGGCCATTTTCGCCCTCTCCAGACTCTTAGAAAGGCTCTGGAGCTTGGTAAGAAAGAAAAAAAAGGCCTACCAGGCCATCGCGTGCCAGGAGCGTGTGGGGGGGTGTATTGCAAGTGCATGCACAGGGGCAGGGCACATAGAATTATGCGTGTGGGCACACGTGTATGCAACCACCACAGCCCCGCTCCTGGCACGCAATGGCAAAAAGGTTTGCCATCACTGACCTAGAGGAATAAATGGAGCTCTCGACATAAAACTGAAGGAACTCTTCTGAAGATGTAATAACAGTGTGATCTGAACTGAGCAATGAAGGTAGGAAAAAATACCTCCCAGCTTGAGGTGGCATCCTTCTATCCTGAGGCTAATTTCATCATAACAGAATAGAATAGATTAACAGAGTTGGAAGGGTATTCTAATCCAATGCCCTACTCAGGCAGGAAGCCCTATACCATTACGGACAAGTGGCTGTCCAGTCTGTTCTTAAAAGCTTCCAGTGATGAAGCACCCAAAACTTCTGAAAGCAAGACATTCTGTTGCTTAAACAGAATTGTTCTCACTGTTGGGAA
The DNA here is from genome assembly GCF_029531705.1 of Pantherophis guttatus. Next base: position 8,799,564 of record NW_026844077.1, on the reverse strand, counting down.
ATTTCTTCTTGGTTCTAGATTGCTTCTGTATTCCACCGAATCCTTGGGGAAATTAATCTATTGTCTCTAGAGAAAATGTCTAACTCCAATATCAGGGGAGAAATCCAGCAGGTTCTGACAGGTTCTGGAGAACCAGCAGCAGAAATTTTGAGCAGTTCAGAGAACCGGTGGCGGAAATTTTGTGTACTTCGGAGAACCAGCAAATGCCACCCCTGGCTGGCCCCAGAGTGGGGTGGGAATGGAGATTTTGCAGTATCCTTCCCCTGGAGTGTGGTGGGAATGGAGATTTTGCGGTATCCTTCCCCTGCCACGCCCACCAAGCCATGCCCATCAAGCCACACCATGCCCACCAAGCAACCCCCCACAGAACCGGTAGTAAAAAAAAATTGGATTTCACCACTGTCCAATATAGTACCTCCCCATGCATATGATGCTCTAATCTTATTGAAATATAATTGTATTTTTTTTCTATTTTGGACTTTGTGTCTTTTTCTGAACCCACCCAAAAGTATTCAGCTTCTATAGAACCACAAGAGCAAATTCCCCCATCATCCATTATACAATTCGATAGTTCCAAGAACATTAAGGAAGTCAAATTGCATTTGAATTAAACTTTAGTTCTTATGAATTAAATGGGCATGTCTGTGTGGCAACATCATCTTCTTGTGGGATATGATTTTGACATCGTTATCTAATCTACCGACTTTCTGTATAATTTCCTCAGGCAAGTAATAACCAAGTTAGATTTTTCTAAATCAGTCAAGATTAGCATCTGAGTCTGATTAAGCAACCAATTCCTGAAAACCAAAATATCTTGCTAAATTATGAATTAAGACAAGCCTTTAGACAAGTCTTAATTGTAACTTATTTCCTAAGGTAAAGATTCCCCATGCACATATGTGCTAGTTGTTCCTGACTCTAGGGGGCGGTGCTCATCTCCGTTTCAAAGCCGAAGAGCCAGCACTGTCTGAAGACGTCTCCATGGTCATGTGGCCGGCATGACTAAATGCCAAAGGCGCACGGAACGCTGTTACCTTCCCACCAAAGGTGGTCCCTATTTTTCTACTTGCATTTTTTACCTGCTTTCGAACTGCTAGGTTGGCAGAAGCTGGGACAAGTAACGGGAGCTCACCCCATTACGCGGCACTAGGGATTCGAACCGCTGAACTGCCAACCTTTCAATCGACAAGCTCAGCGTCTTAGCCACTGAGCCACCGCTATGTTATGTATGCTATGTTATGTATGCTATGTGCATACATAACTCTTTCTGCGTTTTATTTAGTTTGCCTTGTATATTTTATTTTGCATTTTGAAATGGATTATGCATGTCTTCCACTAAAATTGTAGCCTCAGTTGTCATCTCCCCCAAACGAAGTGCTTGAAACCTGTTATTCTGTATGATTTTGGACAGGCCAGTAAAAAGAAGAAAGTGTCGAATGGGAGGTATAGATTTGATTCCTAGAGACAACATGGAATTTTTCATATTGTTATGCCTTTGAAGTGGCTGGCTGAACACAAATCAGCCTCCCAGCTAGAAAAAAAAATATTTAACAGATTATAGGCCTCAATAGCGCAGAAGAGGATTTCTAGAGCTCATTTTGAACAGCTAGACTCCACGGGAGCCATATCGTAGGTTTCATGGAGCTCCATTTGAAGAAAGACTGCGCAAAATAGAATACAGAGTACAGAATAATAAATTTGGAAGGGACCTTAGATGTCTCCTAGTCAAGCCCTCTACTTCATCAAGAGATCCTATATCACTGATGGTTGACCTTTTTCTCATTGTGTGGCAGCACCCATAATGCAATGTGCGGGGGCCCCCTGCACATGGGCGCACAACGCAGCCCCCCCACGCTCCCACGCACATACACACACGACTGCCCTGCCCTCCCATTCTTGGCCTAGCAGGCCTCCCTGAAGCCTCCTGGGCCCAAAAATGTGCCGTGGGAGGGGGGCACACTGCACCCCCTGCTCCGCCCCCGTGCATGTGCGTGCGACCTCTGTGCATGCACAAGGCCCCCTGCACATGTGTGCGCCAGGGGTGGGTTTCCAATTTTTTTTACTACCAGTTCTGTGGGTGTGGCTTGGTGGGCATGGCATGGCTTGGTGAGCGTGGCTTGGTGGGCATGGCAGGGAAAGCATACTATAAAATCTCCATTCCCACCCCATTCCAGGGGAAAGTTACTGCAAAATCCCCATTTCCTCCCGATCAGCTGGGACTTGGGAGACAGAGAATAGATGGGGGCGGGGCCAATTAGAATTTTTACTACCGGTTCTCCGAACTATTCAAAATTTCCGCTACCGGTTCTCCGGAACTGGTCAGAACCTGCTGAAACCCACCTCTGGCGTGCACAACTCGGGCATGCGCTCTACCCCCCACCACATCCCAAAAATCAGCTGTCCGGCAGGATGCGCATGCATGCATGTGCAGTGGAGCTGAGCTGGGCGACGGCTCACTTGCCCACAGAGTGGGCTGTGCATGCCAGCTGTGGCACACTTGCTATAGGTTCGCCATTATGGTCCTATACCTTCTGGACAGATGGCGTGCAATCTCTTCTTAAAAAATCTCCAGCGATGGAGCAATCACCACTTCTGGAGGCAAACCATTCCACTGATTAGTTGTTCTCACAGACACAACATTTCTCCTTAATTCTAGGTTGGATCTCTTTTTGATAATCTGCCATCGGTTACTTCTTGTCCTGCCCTTGAGTGTTTCAGAGAATCATTCAACCCCTCTTTTCTATGACAGGCCCTCAAACATTGGAAAACTGTTATCATGTCTCCCCTAATCCTTCTCTTCATTAGTCTAGACATATCCAGTTCCCACAACTGTTCATTTTATGCTTTAGCCTCCAGTCCCCTATTCATCTTTGTTGCTCTTCTCGGCACTCTTTGTAGAGTCTCAACATCTTTCTTTTTTTGTATGGTGGTGACCAAAACTGGATGCAGACTCTAGAAAGTTTGGTCTTACCAGTGCAGTATATAATAGTACTAACACTTAAGCATATCTTCTGATAATTTGCTTAATTTATTATTACATAAACCGGCACATAGATTTAAACTATTTGAACTTGACTCTCCACTCTAATGTTGTTTTCTTAGGGATTTACTACTTTCTGTTCTTTGATTAAGACTTTTGATTGCATAAAAGCTCTGCATGGCGATATTTCACCCGGTAATTATTCCAGCTGTCATGTTGCTACTATTCATATTCATAAATATCCTTGTGTAATTGCTCATTTCGTTCATTACATATTTTAAATAGCTGGAGTAAACATCATTTTAAAAAGGGGACCCTTTGCTTCTAAGTAGAAAGGTTAGAGAAAAAAACCTGTCTGGATCTAGAGATGGAAGATTTATAGGACTGATAGCATACTTCCAACATGTATCAGATGAAAATACAATAATCTTACGTGCTTATTAAAAACTTGCAGGAAAAAAGATATGGTGAAAATAGGGACTACAGAAAGATGTGGAAAAGGTACATGTCTTTTGATCTGGCCATAAATAAAACTGCAATTATGATTCACATTTACCTAGGAGCAGGGGTGAAATCCAGCAGGTCTGGAGAACTGGTAGTGGAAATTGAGTAGTTCAGAGAACCGGTAGCAGAAATTTTGAGTAGTTCGGAGAACCGGTAGCAGAAATTTTGAGTAGTTCGGAGAACCAGCAAATACCACCTCTGGCTGGCCCCAGGAGTGGGGAGGGAATGGGGATTTTGTAGTATCCTTCCCCTGCCACGCCCACCAAGCCACGCCCACCAAGCAACACCACGTCCACCAAGCCATGCCCACAGAACCGGTAGTAAAAAAAAATTGGATTTCACCACTGCCTAGGAGTAAATGTCATTGAAATTTACATCCAAGGAAGCATAATTGCATATTAAGTCAAGAAAGAAATCTTTTGTAAACTAGATTAAGTCTCCCAAGTTGTTGATCTCAAAATACGTTTGGATTCTGGAGTTGTTTGTGAGGGAGAATTAAAAATATATCTAGATGGCAATCATGACTTAATGATCTGAACCTGTCTCAAATGATTATCCAATCTCTTCTTAAAAACTTCCAGTGTTGGAGCATTCGCAACATCTGGAGGCCAGTTGTTCCACTGATTAATTGTTCTCACTGTCAGGAAATTTCTGCTTAATTCTAGGTTGCTTCTCTCCTTGATTAGTTTCCACCCATTGCTTCTTGTCCTGCCTTCAGGTGCTTTGGAGAATAGCTTGACTCCCTCTTCTTTGTGGAAACCCTTGAGATATCAGAACACTGCTATCATGTCTCCCCTAGTTCTTCATTTCATTTTTTTAAAAAATTTGATTTATATGCCGCCCTTCTCCGGAGACTCAGGGCGGCTTACAATGTGCTAAGCAATAGCCTTCATTCTTTTGTATATTTATACAAAGTCAGCTTATTGCCCCCACAAACTGGGTCCTCAATTTACCTACCTTAGAAAGGATGGAAGGCTGAGTCAACCTTGAGCCTGGCGAGATTTGAACCTGCAGTAATTGCAGGCAGCTGGTCTTAACAACAGGGTGCTTTAGACCACTGTACTACCAAGGCTCTCATTAAACTAGACATACCCAATTCCATACCCAACAGACCAGTCTATTTTTGAAAGCCTTCAGTGATGGAGCTGCAACAACTTCTGAAGGCAAGCTATTGCATTGGTTAATTGCTCTCACTGTTAGGAACTTTCTCCCTTAGTTCTAGATTGCCTCTCTTCTTGATTAGTTTCCATCCATTGTTTCTCATCTTGCCTTTTGGTGCTTTGGAAAATAGTTTTCCCCCCTAGACTTTGTTGGAGCCCCTCTAGTATTGGAACAGTGAATCTTAATGATGCACAATAAAATTAGAGGTCACAGGAACAGACATGTGGCCCTAAAGAGGACCTTCCTCTGCACTTCCTCTGCACCTTCCTCTGCACTGGCTCCCGGTGGTCTTCCGGGTGCGCTTCAAGGTTTTGGTTACCACCTTTAGAGTGCTCCATGGCTTAGGACCTGGTTATTTACGGGACCACTTACTACCACAAACAGCCTCCCACCGGCCGGTACACTCTCACAGAGAGGGGCTCCTCCGGGTGCCGTCAGCCAAGCAGTGTCGACTGGCGGCCCCCAGGGGGAGGGCCTTCTCTGTGGGGGCACCCACTATCTGGAACGAGCTCCCCCCGGAGATACGGAGGATCCCAGATCTGCGCACTTTCCGCCATGCTCTTAAGACCCTCCTATTCCAGCAAGCCGGCCTGGCCTAATTTTCTCCCCTTTCTTTTTAATTTTTTAAACTGAAATTTTAATTTGTTTTAAATTATTGGGATTTT
>NW_026844077.1:8781754-8789254 GCF_029531705.1 Pantherophis guttatus | reverse complement strand
GCAATCTTCCCGCTTTCCTTTTCTTTTACATTTTTTTTTCCTATTCCATTAGTGAAGACTGATATGAAGGGTACATGCCTATCAAAAATGAAGCAAGCAGTATTCTTCTCTGTCAACATTCAGCCAACTCTGTATGATTATTCCCAGCACAAAGAAGATGCATTAAACACCTTCTTGTTAAGGATAACCCTATAAAGACAAAGAAAGAAGAAGGGACAACTTTGATTCATCAGATGAATATTCAAGAGTCTGTACCCCAATCTGAACATCACCTTAATAGTGTCTCAATAGAATAGAATCATTATTAGTCATTCGTCATTGACCTTAGTCAAGAGAACGTATATTAGACATATTGTAGTTATCAAACACTTTATTGTAATGTGTTAATTCATCTGTACCGATCTACAGTTAGAAGAGGGCAACAGAAATAAAATAAGGACTTGGAAACATAGTTTGTGAGGATAGGCTGAAGAACTGAGATATCCAGTCCACAGAAATGTCTATGGAGATCCGCAATTATATCCAGGTCATGGTTGTCCCAAAGGTTTTTTTTTTTTTTTCCAAAAAGCAACAGGGCTTTCTTAGTTTTTCCTTGGTATGTATTTCATTTATCATCCAAGAAGTGAATTGATTAAGCTTCTTGGATGAGAAGCGAAACGTCTTCAAAGAAAATTAACAGAGGGATAGAATCAAGATCACATGAAGTGTTAATACCACCTTATAATGCCTTGGTAAGGCCAAACTTGGAATACTGCATCCAGTTTTGGTCCTCATATTATAAAAAAGATGTAGGGACTCTGGAAAGAGTGCAGGGAAGAGCAACAAAGATGATTAGGGGACTGGAGGCTAAAACATATGAAGAACGGTTGTTGGAATTGGGTATATCTAGTTTAATGAAAAGAAGGAGTAGGGATGACATGATAGCAGTCTTCCAATATCTCAGGGGTTGCCACAAAAAAGAGGGGGTCTAAATCTATTCTCCAAAGCACCTGAGGGCAGGACAAGAAGCAATGGATGGAAACTAATCAAGGAGAGAAGCAACCTAGAACTAAGAAAAAAATTCCTGACAGTTAGAACAATTAATCAGTGGAACAACTTGCCTCCAGAAGTTGTAAATTCTCCAACACTGGAAGTTTTTAAGAAGAGATTGGACAACCATTTGTCTGAAATGGTATAAGGTTTCCTACCTGAGCAGTGGATTGGACTAGAAGACCTTCAATGTCCCTTCCAACTCTGTTATTCTGTTCTGTTCTGTTCTGTTCTGTTCTGTTCTGTTCTAATTTTATTTGTCTGAAATCTGCTCAAGCAGATGGTTGGACTAGAAGACCTCCAAGGTCCAACTCCATTATTCTATGAATTCTAAGATTCATCAAATGCCCTGACCAGCCCAAAGATATAGTTAGCTTTGTTGGACTAGTTCCATGAGAAATGATTTGAATGGATGGTAGTAGGAAGCAAGCATCTGCTTGGCCTGCCCAAATCCATCTAAGTACAGCTCAATATTATTCCAAAATAGCTGCTTAACCACGAAGAATAAGTAGGTTTTAATGGGTGAGAATTTGGCTTCAGGTGTTCATTAAGCAATCTGTTGTTGGCTTTGAAGAAAGAATATTATGAACACGGGGAGAGACAGTTCAGCATCCCAAAGTCTAGAGAACATTAGTACTCTTTCAAACTTGAAATTGAAAAGATACCGATAGAATAGAATATTTGTAGCTCAAGGTTGAATTGTGCAGTCTTTGGTGCTATCTGAGTTTGATTGTTTTTTTCCAAACATTTCATACACCATCCATGCTAGAAGGGGGTGGGGTTTGCTCTCATTTTATATTCGGTACATATTAACACATATATTTTGAACTATATTTTTCAAGGATAACATTAGCCTCAAAATTGAAACCACGATTTTCACAGTTCTTAACACAGTGCTTTAATCCTAATTCTTATCCCTTCTAGCACTGGTGATGTTGCCTAGTTTGGTAATCAAAAGTCTGCAAGAAAACAGCCTAGCTCAGAGAGCACCAAGAATCCTCACAACCGAACAGATTTTGGGATTTTTACCTACATGATCCCCATTGCAGATTTTATTTTGTCTCAGATTACTGGCCCACCTACTTCAGGGATGTCTACAGTGCTTAGCAATGTTTTTTCAAAGGTTCCAGTCCAGTTTGAAGATCCAAGGAATGAATCTAGGAACTCAGTGAATAGAATGGAATGGAATGGAGTGGAGTGGAGTGGAGTGGAGTGGAGTGGAGTGGAGTGGAGTGGGGTGGGGTGGGGTGGGATGGGATGGGATGGGATGGGATGGGATGGGATGGGATGGAATAGAATAGAATAGAATAGAATAGAATAGAATAGAATAGAATAGAATAGAATAGAATAGGATTTGGATAGTGATTCAAATGTTAATGTCCAGTCTACACAGCCATTCAAGGACAGATTCAAATAGAAGTTTCAAAGAGCTGGAAGGGACCTTGGAGGTCTTCTAGTCCAACCCCCTGCTTAGCCAGGAAACCCTACACCACTTCAGACAAATGGTTATCCAACATCTTCTTAAAAACTTCCAGTGTTGGAGCATCTACAACTTCTGGAGGCAGGTTGTTCCACTGGTTAATTGTTCTCACTGTCAGGAAATTTCTCCTCAGTTCTAGGTTGCTTCTCTCCTTGATTAGTTTCCACCCATTGCTTCTTGTCCTGCCCTCAGGTGCTTTGTAGAATAGTTTGACTCCCTCTCCTTTGTGGCAGCCCCTGAGATATTGGAACACTGCTATCATGTCTCCCCTAGTCCTTCTTTTCATCAAACTAGACATACCCAATTCCAGCAACCGTTCTTTATACGTTTTAGCCTCCAGTCCCCTAAGGAGGAGGAGGAGATGGTGCTGGGGCTGACAGAGGCGGATGGCGCAGTCCCTATGGTCCAGGTGGAATGACCTGGGGAGGAGAATGGGGCAGTCCCGGGTCCCTTGGGCCTCAGAAAAAGAAAGGGTGCAGGATGCCCAAGTGAGGGGGGGAGGAGAGGGAAAGGGCAGGCAGTGGAGCAGAGGAGTGACGGAACTCCAGAGATGAGCAACTGCCTCCCCGCCCGATCCCTAAGTGTGGAGAATGGAAAGGAGGAAAAGTCAGCGCAGGACGACCCAACTAATCAGGAGGAAGGCACCCCACCTCTCCTCACAAGGCTCACCAGAGGAATAGTATTTAGGGAGATGCCGTGAGGAGGGCCTTTTGTCAGGAACAAGTGTTTGTTTTCGGATTACATTCCCCTGGCTCAGGGGTGCTATTCACTTACCTTCGCTACCGGCTCACAAATGTGAGCCCGAGTACACATCCGCAGAAGCTACCATGCATACACAGAGTGTCAAAAATGGGACATGAAGACGTCCGGGCTGTTGGGCGGAGCCTCCCACAGCCACCGCTACCAGTTCGCAAATATGAGCGCAAGCACACATCCGCAGAACCTACCATGCATACACAGAATGTCAAAAATGGGACATGAAGATGTCCGGGCTGGTGGGCGGCGCCTCCTGCAGTCACCGCTACAGGTCTGCCCGAACCGGATAGAACCGGCTGAATATCACCGCTGCCCTGGCTTTGACTCAGACCTTTTGTCTTGCTCTGAAGATTGATTTTGTCTTGCTTTGAGGACTGTTCTTGTCTTGTCCTAGCCTTGAAGACTTTGCCTTCGAAACTGCCCTTGTCTTATGCCTGGACTTTTGCCTTGTGGACTGGCTGGGTAATCTATCAACTGTTGTTTGGGGTACTGAGGGTGGAGCCTTACTGGTAAGTGAAGGGCCATTTGTTTAACCATTCCAGTGATGGGTTGCCCCCGGTTTGGACCAGTTCTATAGAACCGGCAGTAAAACTGGCGGGAGGCTTCGCTCACTGACCCTGACATCATCAGAAGCAATCTGTGCATGCGCAGAAGCTTCTGCGTATGTGTGAGCGAAATCCATTGCGAACCGGTAGTAAAGGTAAGTAGAACCCACTGCTGAACCATTCCCAAGAGAAATAAAGAACTCCCTGGAGGCTTGCCTAACTGTGACCGCCTGGGTCATAACAGATTACTCATTTCACTTAGCCCTGCCTGCACCTCCTACAAATATCTGGAAATCGAAACAGAACAAATAAAGCAACTCCCTTTAGTTTTATACTCCTGCCCCCATGATTTGAAGCCTTACTTTACTCCCCAAAAGATTCCTCTGGATTTTTGAAACATAATTTCAGAGCGAGACCTTAATTCTTCTCTATAGCCTCTTTTTTTTTTTTTTTTTAAATGATTTATATGCCGCCCTTCTCCGGAGACTCAGGGCGGCTTACAATGCGTTAAGCAATAGCCTTCATACTTTTGTATATTTATACAAAGTCAGTTTATTGCCCCCACAAACTGGGTCTTCAATTTGCCTACCTTAGAAAGGATGGAAGGCTGAGTCAACCTTGAGCCTGGTGAGATTTGAACTTACAGTAATTGCAGACAGCTGGTGTTAATCACAATGCTATCAGTCTGCTGAGCCACCAGGCCCTTACTTTTACAGGTAGTCCTCGACTTACGGCCACAATTTATGTTGCTAAGTGAGAAATTTGTTCAGTGAATTTTGGCCCATTTTACAACTTCTCTTGCCACACTTATTAAGTGAATCACTGCAGTTGTGAAATCAGCAACCAGGTTTCTGTTAGAATGTTCATGACTGGGAAGACATGGTAACAAGGTCAGCCAATGAATAGGCATAGCAACTAAATCAGCCAATTGGGAGCTGACACAGACTGGAGCCAGGGCGTGTCTTAGTCTGCAGCTTCTGAGTCTGTAAAGAAGAGAAACGGAAACCAGTGTGTGTGTGTGAACTTGTCTGCTGATCTGAGCTGAAATGAGACTGTGAATCTGCTGTTGGTATTGTAAATTTACTTCAAGTATTATTGTGAATATAAAGAAGTTAATGAATCCTGCTGCATCAGTTTATCTGTGTGTGCTTCTGGATTTGATTTTTGCAAGAAACTCTGACAGTTTCCCCATGGACTTTTCTTATCAGAAAGTCGCAAAAGGGGATCATGTGACCCCAGGATGCTGCCACGGTCATAAATATGAGTCAGTTGTCAAGCATCTACATATAAATCACATAACCATGGGGATGCTGCAACGGTCATAAGTGTGAAAAATGATCGTCAGTCACTTTTTTCAGTGCCATTGTAATTTTGAACAATCACTAAACAAACTGTTCTGTCCCCGTCCCACACACGCACGCAACCAGCCAGCCGAGGGTTAAATAAACTCTTCAAACACTCAACGTCAGTGATAAGGAACTTGGCAGCAACTCCGTAGCTGCCTGCCAAGAACTTTTACTCCGATAACACAGACAAAAATACACACAGTTTGAATAGTCCAGTTTGTAATTAAATCCACAGCAAATAGGCGTTGTGTCCAAAGGTGCAAAGTGACTCGCCAGAGATTAGCTTTGTCCGTCACAGAGTCCGAATGGCCACCACACTCCCTTTTATAGCTTGTGGGGTGTGGTCCAGTAACTCAGCTTAATCTCTGGCACGCCTCCTTTTCTGCTGCGCATGCTTGTCTCTCCGACGCTGGCGTGGGTCCAACCACAATGTTTCTTCGTCACTATCTGACGGCTCGGAAACACCTGGCTCCTGGCCAATCTCTTCTCCCTCGGGAGACATCTGAGGCATTGCCAGAGAGGAGGGTCCTGGAGAGGGAGGCCTGGCCGTCTCCTCTCCTTCATGTTCGGAGCCTTCTTCCTCCGATAAAATAGGCTCAGAGGATGGAGCCACAATACAAACAGTCACCAAACAAACTGTTATAAGTTGAGGATGATCTGAACTTTCCTGACTTTTGGCACTTGCCAGGTCCCATAGTTCTCTGTTGGGATGCTGCCATTCTGGTGGGTGGGGGGGAGGCTTGGGGGGGGAGGAATCTTTGCATGGGGTTTCTTTGCCATGATTTGCTTTGCTGTACCTTGTGGGAAATACGGAGGGGGAAAGGAATGTGCCTCGGATCCAGTAGTGGGTTTTCAATATTTTTACCACCAGTTTGCCGCTCGTGTGCATGCTCACTTCACTTGTGTGTGCACCTTCCACGCATGCGCCCGGCCTTCCACGCATGTGCTTTGCTTGCTTGTGTGCCTTCCGCGTATGCACCTGGCCTCGAAAACGTGCCTATATAGGACAGCATGGAGCCGAGGCGAGTGAGTGGGCCCATCCGCAAACTCTACTACCCATTCGCCTGAACCGGTCCGAACCGGCTGAATACCACCTCTGCTAAGGTCATGTTAGGGAGGGAGAGAAGAATGCGCTTGGAGCCATCTGCTTTATTATTTATTTATTTATTTATTTATTTATTTATTTATTTATTTATTTAAATTTGTATACCGCCCTTCTCCCGAAGGACTCAGGGCAGTGAACAGCCGAAATTAAGATACATATAACATAAAAGTTAAAAATAACTAAAATAAATTAAATCGATCGGCCTCCCAATTTAAAACCTCATATCTAAATTTAAAAAACTAACCCATAAAACCTTTTAGGCTAGGCCGGCTTGGTGGAATAGAAAAGTCTTCAGGGCCTTACGGAATGGAGTACGGAGGTCCGGGATCAGTCGTATTCTGTGAGGGAGCTCATTCCAGAGGGCGGGTGCCCCCACAGTTATCTCACCATCGGAGAAAGCCAAACTGAAGCGCCTGGGAGTTGACAGTTATCATCTTCTCTGCCTGAGGTTCTCAAAACATCTTCGCACCTTGGGATTGTCTCAGTGTTAAACTGTACATTCAGTGTTAAACTGTACATTGCTTGTAGCGGTTTAATGTAATGCTTTGAGCGGGAAACTTCAGATCCTGCCTACATTTCCTTAGCTATCACTATCTTTCAATAAAAGTTCCTTTTGAAATGATAATCGTTTCAAGAGTTCTGCTTTCTTGAGAAGACTAGCGAAACAGGACCTTACAGCACTTATCTGTTGTCTTCAAACTTATCGTTCAAGAACAAGTGCCCCAAACCAGAAAAGTAATATTCTGCTTGCCACTTTTCCTTACTTCCACTTGCAGAAAAAAAAACCTCCAGGCTCTTTAAACAACTTTGTCTTCTTAAGGTTATCCTGTTTTGGCTGGAAAATATATATTTATATATATATATAATATGTACATAAACTCTTAGCGGGATTGTTCAGCCTCGCCCCAGGGCTCCTGATGAACCAGACACAGCAACTTGTCAAAGCAATCTTAAATAATAGGTAGTGATTGGTATGAAATTACTTTACCCCACATGCTGCCTACCAATTATGTGTGATTAATCAAAAGCATATGACTCCTGGAGGAAACACACTGGTACTGCCAAAAGGGGGAAAAAAAAGGAGAGAGAGAAAAACATCTTTAATTTAGCTGCAATATAAACAAACAAAGTGGAGAAAGGGAGCTCATCCCCCAGCGCTGATTTGCATAATGAAAGGCTATGTTTGGGGAGATCAAAACCAAGACTATTTTTTAAAATAATAAAAATAAAAAGCAATTG
>NW_026844077.1:8761754-8776754 GCF_029531705.1 Pantherophis guttatus | reverse complement strand
TTTGTCAAGAACGGATTTGGTAATAAGTATAAGCATGGATTGGATACATAAAATAGATACAAATAGAAGAAACATTCGGACAGGGATGGTAGGCGCACTGGTGCTCTTATGCACGCCCCTTACAGACCTCTTAGGAATGGGGTGAGGTCAACAGTAGACAGTCTTAGGTTAAAATTTTGAGGGTTTGGGGATGAAACCACAGAGTCAGGTAGTGCATTCCAGGCATTGACCACTCTGTTGCTGAAGTCATATTTTCTGCAATCGAGTTTGGAACGGTTTACCTTGAGTTTGTATCTATTGTGTGCTCATGTATTGTTGTGGTTGAAGTTGAAGTAGTCATTGACAGGTAGGACATTGTAGCAGATGATTTTATGAGCTATGCTTAGGTCATACCGAAGGTGGCATAGTTCTAAGTTTTCTAAGCCCAGAATTTCAAGTCTGGTGGCATAAGGTATTTTGTTGCGAACAGAGTAGTGGAGGACTCTTCTTGTGAAATATTTCTGGACACGTTCAATTGTATTAATGTCCGATATGCAGTGTGGGTTCCAGACAGATGAGCTGTATTTGAGAATTGGCCTAGCAAATGTTTTGTATGCTCTGGTTAGTAGTGTGATATTACCGGAGAAGAAGCTACGCAAGATTAGGTTTACAACTCTTAATGCCTTTTCGGTGATGTTGTTACAGTGGGCTTTGGCACTTAGATCCTTAGCGATGAGTACTCCAAGGTCCTTGACAGAGTGTGGGTCATCTACAAGGTCGTGTCAACTCAGCATGTATTTTGTGTTCTGGTTTCTTTTGCCAATGTGTAAGACAGAAGCATTTGTTGGTTGAGATTTGGAGTTGCCAATTGTTTGACCATTCCGACACAAAGTCAAGGTCTTTTTGAAGGGTAGAAGCATTGTTGGTGGTGTCAAATATTTTTACATTATCAGATCAAACACAACTCTGAGGTGGCCCACAATTGAACTGAGTTTGACATCCCTGATCTAGAATTAGTGCAGAGAAGAACAACAAAAATGATAAGGGGGCTGAAGGCTAAAACATATGAAGAACGATTTCAGGAATTGGATATGTCTAGTCTGGTGAAAAGAAGGACTAAGGGAGATATGATAGCAGTCTTCCAATATCTCAGGGGCTGCTACAAAGAAGAGGGGGTCAACTTATTCTCCAAAGCACCTGAGGGCAGGACAAGAAGCAATGGATGGAAACTAATCAGGGAGAGAACCAACCTGGAACTGAGGAGAAATTTCCTGACAGTTAGAACAATTAATCAGTGAAATGACTTTCCTCCAGAAGTTGTGGATTTATATATATATTGATGTCAGTTGTAATGCTATGCTCATAGTCCTCTCAAAAGATTAAAAGATTCTTGAGTCTGGGTTACGTCAGGTAAAGCAGGGCCAAGTTTCGACAAACAACTCTTTGTTTTACCTGATGCTTCATGCGGGAAGTATTTAAGCAGCTTTTCAGGAGTCTAAGCCAAGGTAGATGGCCTTTCCCAGCTGCATGTCAAACGCGTTATTTACTTCTCATCCTGCATGGCAAATAATTATGACGGTGATTATTCTGAAACTCACGAAGCCCTGAGAATGACCTCTGGGCCTTGCGGGTAATTCATATCCCTTGGGGAGAATGCCATGCTGAAGAACCGCTTGCGTGATTAATGCTGCGGGGATCAATCTTGGCTTTTACAAAAGATTTTACAAATAAGAGTGTGACAGTGTTTTAGTTTCTCGGTTCCCTCATGATTAAGCGGTGTGACGGACCGGCTCAGCCACGAAAGTTTGGCCGGCATTTAAAACAGTGATTATTGGATAAGCCCTATTAAATTGCTGTTTGGAAAGGTTCACTGCCTGTCAAATGAAGACTTATCTTTGTCCTTTATATATATAGATAGATATTTAAAAAAAACCCGGCATACCAAACTGTTAGTCAACCCATCTTTTAATGAGAGGATTGGCTTCTAATGACAACGTTGTTGAATATGGTAATTTCTCAGTAAAAATGTAGCAGCTCTCAGAAATGTGCAGTAAGGCGCTTTAAGGATCAAATTGTGGGATAAGTGATCTGGTTTAATCAGACATTTTAAGAGAAATAAAAATGCTTCCTGTATCAGGGGTGAAGTCCTGATACAGGATTTGTCAGGAGGTTCTGACAGGCTCTGGTAGCAGAAATTTTGAGCAGTTTGGAGAACCGGCAAATACCACGTCTAGCTGGTCCCAGAGTGGGGTGGGAATGGAGATTTTGCAATATCCTTCCCCTGGAGTTTATTTATTTATTTATTTTATTTATTTTATTCAATTTGTATACCGCCCTTCTCCTAGTGGACTCAGGGCAGCGCACAGCCAGAACTAAAACACACACCAATTCAAAATTTAAAATTATTAAAAGAATTACATACTTTGGCCCAAATTTAAAACAATTCGAATTAAAACCCATTGACGGATTAAAAGCTAAAAAAAGTTGGGTGGGAATGGAGATTTTGCAGTATCCTTCCCCTGTCATGCCCACCAAGCCACGCCCACCAAACCAAACCATGCCCACCAAGCCACGTCCACAGAACTGGTAGTAAAAAAAAATTGAATTTCACCACTGTCCTGTATGTGTGGCATTCCATTAAAGTAACCTTGATTTGCCATGAAAATAAGTTTGATAGTGACTTCTTCACAAATTGGTTATTCCCCCCCCCCCCCCAAAAAAAGAAAAGATTGGTATGAACTGTAGTCTGGTTGCTATCAGGCCTGGAAGTCATTTCTGTTGTTGGGCCATCAGTCCTGACACATTTCCTAGTGTGGGAAACTGGGAGGGAGGATTGTATGGAGCATGGGTGATACGTAGTCATAATAACATTCTTTTCTCAGAAAGTCAAGGCCATCTTGCCCTGCACTGGGAGACTGGAAATGGGAGGCATCTCCCATTGGAATGGTACTGTAATTGTGATGGACATGGGGGTGCTGGGTAGGGACTTGAACTTTCCTTTGGGTGGGGAAACCCTGGAAACTTTCAGATTCGGGTTTCCCCAGATGTGCCAATATGACTTCTCTAATAAAATGTACCGTATTTTTCAGAGTAAAAGACACACCTTTTTCCCACCTAAAAGGGGGTGAAAATTTGGGTGTGTATCACACACCAAATGTAGCCCCTCCCACCCACTGGCCCCCCCCCTTTGGCCTCTGCCTCCCAGCAATTTACCACCTTGCAGCAAGCAGCAAGAAGAAACGGCCCATTTCAGCTTCAGCACAGCCTAATTAGCACAAGTTGATTGTCCCTGACTCTCAGCTGTTTCAGGCTGCAGGGATTGCCATTGCCTATTGCTGCATGGGCCTCTGCTGCTTGCTGCAAGGAGGTAAATTGCTGGGAGCAGATTTTTTTTTTTCTTGTGCTAATCAAGCTATGCTGAAAACGAAAATGAAAGTAAAGCAGGCTGTTTGCTGTTTGTTGCAATGAGGTAAAATTGTTGGGAGGCAGAGGCAGAGGTAGATTTCTTTTTCTTGTTTTCCTCACCAAAAAAGGTAGGTGCATCTTATAGTCCAGTGCGTCTTATACTCCAAAAAATTATTCCTCAAAAAATTGAGGAAATCTGAGCCTTGGAGTTTTCTTTCGTTGGGGGTGTTGCTTAAAACCCTGACAGTTGCCTCTTGAAAAAGCATCTTTGGAATTCTTTGTGCTCTCCTGCTATGTTCACTAAGTTTTGCTAGAATCTTCCAGCCGCTAACTAAGATTTGCAAGTCAGCGGATTCCAAGGCTATAATGAAGAATATACATGAGAGTAATCTGGTTCCTCCATTGCTTCCTTTTCCTCCACAAAAGTCTCTAAAGGCCTACACAAACATAGCAAGCCACTCTAAATTAGTTGTCTATGGAACATGGAATTCTTTCCAGCCGTTGAAGCTTAATCCTTTTTGTCTTTGCTAATGAATTCAAAGAATCCTCCTCCAGGGCGTACTATTAAAATGGAAACCATTTTGTGTGAGCATTACTGCCCTCAACGATGCTTGGTAAACCATTTTGTGGCTGGGCTTGACGGACATTCTTCCAAAGTCAACATCCTTCGGAGATTAAATTTAGGGGAAAGTGAGAGGAGTGTTAATGGATGTCTCTAGCAGATATTGCTTCCTCCAACACCACTATGAGATGTCTCAACCTTCAAGGGTGACAGTCTAACCTCTATTGCTTTTGAAATTATGACGTTATTAAGCTTGTAATAAGACAAAGCAACAATCCAGCAGGGAGCGTCTGCATCAGGTTGTATTTCTAGTACAAAATGGGAATTTTGTGGCCACCCATTAACCTGTCCCCATTAGCCCTTGCCATGCCTGCCCTTTAGTTCACTTCACATGGAGAGAAGATCTGAAGATGAATGTGTAGGCTCTTCCTTCAGACACTTCGAGAGCACCAAGGAATATAATGGGATGAATGACCCTCTGAATTATGCCAGTCCATAATTCTCTTTGACAAGGTTGAGTGAAGGAGAAGAAGGAGGAGAGAGTGGTCAAATTAAATGAACAGAATCAGGGAGGTCCCTAGAATGTTTTGGAAGACTATTAATTATGATCAGAGATCGGTCAAGATAATAAGCATCCACTTTGGAATCATGAGGATTCAAGCCCACTTCAGTGACTACCTATCATTCTCCTTCAGTGCCAAGGAGTGTATTTTTGACACAGAACCAGGGGTGAAATCCAGCAGGTTCTGACAGGTTCTGGAGAACCGGTAGTGGAAATTTTGAGTAGTTTGGAGAACTGGCAAATACCACCTCTGGCTGGCCCCAGAGTTGGGTGGGAATGGAGATTTTGCAATATCCTTCCCCTGCCATGCCCGCTAAGTCACTCCCATCAAGCCACACCATGCCACCAAGCCACGCCCACAGAACCGGTAGTAAAAAAATTTGGATTTCACCACTGCACAGAACACTGAATAATAGAGTTGGAAGAGACTTCAGAGGTCTTCTAGTCAACCCCCCTGCTTGAGCCGGAGACCCTATATTATTTCAGACAAGTGGTTGTCCAGTCTCTTTTCGAAAGCCTTCAGTGATGGGGCACCCACAACTTCTGAAGGCAACCTATTCCATTGCTTGATTGCTCTCACAGTTAGGAGACTTCTCTTTAGTTCTAGAATAGAAGAACAGAGTTGAGAGGGACTTTGGAGGTCTTCTAGTCCAACCTCCTGCTTAGGCAGGAAACCCTACACCACTTCAGACAAATGGTTATCCAACATCTTCTTAAAAACTTCCAGTGTTGGAGCATTTACAACTTCTGGAGGCAAGTTGCTCCACAGATTAATTGTTCTAACGGTCAGGAAATTTCTCCTTAGTTCTAAGTTGCTTCTCTCCTTGATTCATTCATTTTCATTTTATTTCATTTTATTAAATTTGTATACCGCCCTACTCCCGAAGGACTCAGGGCGGTGAACAGGCACAAAATAAAACACATAAATACAAAAGTTAAGACATGATTAAAACCCAATTAAATAATTTTTGCCCGAGACAATTTAAAACTCCCAATAATTTAAAATGAATTAAAATTTGAGTTTAAAAATTTAAAAGAAGGGGAAAAAATTAGGCCAGGCCGGCCTGCTGGAATAGGAGTATCTTCAAAGCACGGCGGAAAGTGCGCAGATCCAGGATCCTCCGTATCTCTGGGGGGAGCTCGTTCCAGATAGTAGGTGCCCCCACAGAGAAGGCCCTCCCCTTAGGGACCGCCAGTCGACATTGTTTGGCTGACGGCACCTGGAGGAGCCCCTCTCTATGAGAGCGTACCAGCCAGTGGGAGGCTGTTTGTGATAGTAGGTGGTCCTGTAAGTAGCCAGGTCCTAAGCCTGGTTAGTTTCCACCCATTGCTTCTTATCCTACCTTCAGGTGTTTTGGAGAATAGCTCCCTTTTCTTTGTGGCAGCCCCTCAAATATTGGAAGACTGCTATCATGTTTTTATTTTTGGCTGTGCACCGCCC
This sequence comes from Pantherophis guttatus, assembly GCF_029531705.1. Next base: position 8,770,805 of record NW_026844077.1, on the reverse strand, counting down.
TGAGTCCTTCGGGAGAAGGAAGGAAGGAAGGAAGGAAGGAAGGAAGGAAGGAAGGAAGGAAGGAAGGAAGGAAGGAAGGAAGGAAGGAATAAATAAATGTCTCCCCTAGTCCTTCTTTTCATTAGACTAGACATACCTAATTCCTTTAACCATTCTACCCCAGACTCCTAATCATTTTTGTTGCTCTTCTCTGCACTCTTTCTAGCATCTCAACATCTCTTTTTTTATATCGCGATGACCAGAACTGAATGCAACATATTCCAGTTGCAACATATTCCTGATGATTCTTCCTGAACACAATAATCTATCAACATTTAAAATGATTTCAACTAAGTGCAATGAAGGTAGAATCTGATTTAAGAGTTTTCTGTTTGGGGAATATTTTTTTCAAGACAGGGATGAGTTGTTTATGGACTGATTGATTCATTTATTTATTTAGGTGGCCATCAGTTGTATGTTTTGAATGGGAATTGAATGCTGCATGGAAAGATATAGATATGCAAAATTGGCATGGCCACCACACACACACACAGAGAGAGAGAGAGGGGGGGGAGGGAGAGAGAGAGAGAGAGTGTGTGTGTTGTGCAGCTGTGATGTTTACTTTTGCAAAGAGGACTCTAAGGATTTTTTCCCCACTTTCTAATACCATGAGCTATCCATCTTATATTTTTCATCACAGCATTGAAGACTTCCCAGCATCTAATTAATTGCCATTTGTATCTTTGATTTTCCACAATCGTGTTCAAAGGGAACTCAAGAAGCTACATAAAAGGAGCCCTGGAATTTTTCCACGGCATTCAATTCACATCCGCTTTAAGACAAGGACAAACTGGCCCACTAGGAAAACTTTAGGGTGACTATCAAAATGGGGGTGACTGAGTGAGCGTGAACTGGTGATTGCAGAGTTGAAATATTACTCTCTTTTTTTTAACTTGAATTTTTAAGAGGGGAATTAATTGGGATTTTAGGACAATTTTGTAGCTCAGATGCTGGGACGTTAGAAAGAAGGCAGAGAAAAGCAACAAAAATGATTAATGGTCTGGAGGTGAAATCATATGATGAATGCTTGAGGGAGCCTATTGACGAGAAGGAATAGAATAGAATAGAATAGAATAGAATAGAATAGAATAGAATAGAATAGAATAGAATAGAATAGAATAGAATTATGGAGTTGGAAGGGACCTTGGAGGTCTTCTAGTCCAACCCCCTGCTTAGGCAGGACACCCTACACCACTTCAGACAAATGGTTATCCAACATCTTCGTAAAAATGTACAGTGTTGGAGCATTCACAACTTCTGGAGGAAAGTTGTTCCACTGATTAATTGTTCTCACTGTCAGGAAATTTCTCCTCAGTTCTCAGTTGCCTCTCTCCTTGATTAGTTTCCACCCATCGCTTCTTGTCCTGCTCTCAGGTGCTTTGGAGAATAGATTTAGAACTCTTCTTTTTTGTGGCAACCCCTGAGATATTGGAACACTGCTATCATGTCTCCCCTAGTCCTTCTTTTCATTAAACTAGACATACCCAGTTCCTGCAACCGTTCTTCATATGTTTTAGCCTCCAGCCCCCTAATCATCTTTGGGTGGACTTTGGATTGGGTGAACATATCTTCCAATACTTGAGAGATTGTCCCAGAGAAAAGGTGATTGACTTATTCTCCAAAGCACCAGAGGGCAGGACAAGAAGTAATGGGTAGAAATTTGTTAAACAGAGATCCAACTGAGAAGTAAGGAGAAGTTTTCTTACAGTGAGAACAATTAATCAATGGAATAGTTTGCCTCCTGATATTGATGGGGCTCCATCACTGGAGGTTATCAGAAATAGACTGGGCAACCATTTGTCCAGGATGGTATAAGGTCTCCTGCCTTGGGCAGAGGTTTGGACTAAAAGACCTCCAAAATCCAGCTATCAACTTTGGACTGAACCTGGCAGAAGCCATTTTCCTATTCCTCAGTTGCCACACAGAGTGGGGAGGGGGGAAGGAGACTGGAATGCTTTGCTAGACACAACACAGAGCTTTCTCATGGGACCCAAGGTCATCTCTACAGGTGATGAATAAAGTCGGGGAGGAATGCCTGGAGAGCCTGCCAATTGTCCCAATGGACCAACGTGACCTGTGACATTTGGGGAGGGAGTTATTTCCTAATTTAATTCTACAGAAACCTGTTGTGTTCTGCCAGCAGTCTGTGGAGCTGGCAGTGGAGTCAGACAGCGATGAGGCTGAGGAAGAACAGGGGCCAGTCCTGGAAGCTGGGGAAGGCCCGGATGAGGGCTCTGCATTGGAGGCAGAGATGGGGCCAGGGCCATCGGACTCCGGAGCCTCCAGAGGCCGACAGTAGAGAGGCAGAGGAACATGAGGAGCCTGTTCCTAGAGCACGTATGAGAAGAGCTGCCAGAAGGCAAGAGCAGCTAAAGCAAAGAGGATAACTCAGGAGATGATTGGCCCCTCCCATAAGGCTTAAAAGACCAGCAATGGCTCTTGGCCTCTTTGCTGGAAAACAACCATTGAGAGATTTGCTTCGTGTTTGGCTGTATTTCTTTCTTGTCAGCGTCTTCTGTTCCTGAACTGTTGCCAAGGAAAGCCTTCAGCAGTTTGCCTAATTATCCCAAGGTCAGAGATAAACTGAAGAATGGTGTTTTGAGGACTTTGCTTTCATTTAACTTGGAATATGCTGAGAATGAGTTAATTCTCAGCTGTTTTAATAAAATCTGTTTGTTTTTTGGAACTGTTTTGCATTTAATATTAACTACGTGGGCCTCGGTCACAACAAAACTTCGGGATGTATTTAGAGTTGGTTTTACGCTTAAGCAAGCTGATATGATGTACCCAATAAAAAAGTTCTTTGAAGAAGATCCTAGCTTTGGAGTCCTGATTTGGTTGGGTTCATTATTGGAGTCTTGACACCAGCTCTGTGATTCTATGTTCTAACTTAGCTTTCACTAGTTAAACCTCCCTTAGGGCATATCCTAAGAATTGAGGCGGCCTTTGAACTATGGTGCTGGAGAAGACTCCTGCGAGTCCCTTGGACTGCAAGGCGATCAAACTGGTCAGTCCTAGAGGAGATCAACCTTGACTGCTCTTTAGAAGGCCAGATCCTGAAGATGAAACTCAAATACTTTGGCCACCTAATGAGAAGGAAGGACTCACTGGAGAAGAGCCTAATGCTGGGAAAGATTGAGGGCAAAAGAAGAAGGGGACGGCAGAGAAGGAGGTGGCTGGATGGAGTCACTGAAGCAGTAGGTGTGATCTTAAATGGACTCCAGAGGATTGTAGAGGACAGGAAGGCCTGGAGGAACATTGTCCATGGGGTCACAATGGGTCAGACATGACTTCGCAACTAACAACAACAACAAAGTATAAAAAGATGTACTCATTTTTTTTCATTAAGGAGAGCCATGCTTATAAAATTAAAGGGAATACACACAGACTGATTGTGTACAACAAATAAACAGAGAGGGACCAAGATACAATATGAAGAGATAGCTGGGGAATGTTAATTTTGCAGACGTGTTTAGGAGGCCGTTACTCAGGCAAAATCCAATTCAAAATGTTCCTTCAATGCAAAATTATTGATTCCATCTGATACAATTCCATTGAAATTACTGATCCAAATCATCAAATCAAATTAATTCAATTCAAAGAACGTGTTTGATTAAACTCGTGTATCTCCCATCACAATAGTTATTGAGTTTTTTTAGACAGTCAATAGATCAGGTGCTGACTGCTCTTTAGAAGGCCAGATCTTGAAGATGAAACTGAAATAATTTGGCCACTTAATGAGAAGGAAGGACTCACTGTAGAAGAGCCTAATGCTGGGAAAGATTGAGGGCAAAAGAAGAAGGGGACGACAGAGAATGAGGTGGCTGGATGGAGTCACTGAAGCAGTCGACATGAGCTTAAATGGGGATGGTAGAAGACAGGAAGGCCTGGAGGAAAGTTGTCCATGGGGTCACGATGGTTCGGACATGACTTCGCAACTAACAATCACAAGGGCATATCCTACATACCACCAATTTTTCACAACCATTGGTTCATGGAGGGGCCGTAAGGGTGACTCTCCTTTCTGAACAACTTCAGGACAATCTTCTTCTTTTTTTTTCCCTCCATGGATATCCTGAGCTTCTTTGAAATGGATGAACATGAGCTCCGCCACTTAGCAATGGCATTTCCTTTGAAGATGACAGACATTTGAGTGAATTGTTTCACGTCGCGAAACCGAGAATATAGTTTTTTAGCTGTTGCTTTCCTTCTGTATGTCGATGCCAGAAGAGATTGATGAAATTATGTCTCGCTTGATCAAAACAGCATGTTGACTTCCCTCAGAATAAAACGATTCCATTACAGGTTGAGACAAATCCTGTCTCTGAGTGAGACGCGGCGTTCTCAAAAATCGCCCTTGTGCTCAAGGAGGCTCCAATCAAATTAAAGAGCAAATCACTTCTTCGCGTTGATTTCTGGGATGCTGGCAACACGCTATTTGGAGACCAAGTGTGCATTCTGAATTATTAACCAGGAGAAAAGAACTGTCACAAAACTGATCACAGAGCTACAAATGCGATTGGATTATTTGCTGCGACATGATATTTGCTTTAAATTAGGGTTTTGTAGAGTCGTATGGCCCAATCCAGAACCCCATGGACATGCCTGGATAAAACACTGTTTTATCTTTCACTTCCGTTTTCCATGTTTGATTTAATTGGTTCTTCTTGTTTTGAATGAATGTTGTGATAAAATTAGCTTGCATTGATGTTAAGTAAACTGAATAATAATTTCAACTGAAACATGCAGCTGCATTCTGTTTTGTTGCTGAGGGGCTGGCTTCCCTGTGTGAATCCAGTACTTTGTGGATCTATGGTGCTTTTGATATTTGGGTGGACTTGCGTTTAGCAAACGTTGCCGCTGGAAAGATAGTTGGGTATCATGGAGGGACAAAGAAAGGGAAAGGAAGGGGAGAGGAGAGGAGGGAAGAGGTGGGGAGGGAATGGTAGGATGGGGATGGGAAGAAAAGGAAAGGAAGGGGAGGGAAGGGAAGGGAAGGGAAGCAAAGGAAGAGAAGAGGAGGGGAGAGGAGAGGAGAGGAAGGGAAAGTAAGGGAAGGGCAGGGAATGGACGAGGAGGGGAGAGAATGGAAGGGGAGGGGAGGGGATGGAAGGAAAAGTAAAGGGAGGGGAGGGAAGGGAGGGAGGGAAAGGGAAGAAAGGGAAAGTAAAGGGAAGTTAGACGAGGGGAGAGGAAGGAAGGGAAGGGAAGGGAAGGGAAGGGAAGGGGGGAAGGAAAGGAAAGGAAAGGAAAGGAAAGGAAAGGAAAGGAAAGGAAAGGAAAGGAAAGGAAAAAAGGAAAGGAAAGGAAAGGAAAGGAAAGGAAAGGAAAGGAAAGGAAAGATTAAATGCATTGTAATAACCATTAAGGGAATAAAATTAAAAATGAAAACAATGGAGAAAGCTTTTCTTTTTTATTGTCAATTGGAACAACTATATTTCTTTCCTTGCAATATATCACTTCTGTTGGCCATAGAACAACAGCAATTTTGCATGTTGATTTACTTTAGTTATCTATTTAATGTTACTTGCATACACAAGGCTGCCCATTAAACTAATTAGTTGTGCTTCTTTGGTATAATTAATAAGCTATAAAAATAGTGTTTGAGGCTGTTAAAATTTTAATGGTATGTTTTGTCTCTCACTTTTTGGGAAAAAAAAATATCTAAGGAATTTAACAGATCTGGCAATGCAACCACACACAGGCAGCTAGGGTACATTTCTGCACAGTTCTTATAAGTCAAAACTTGATCATGTTTTTATACAATTGCGACAGCAGAAAGTTATAGTATTTGGTGGGCAATAGTTTGAACAAGTCTCTCTCTCTCTCTCTCTCTCTCTCTCTCTCTCTCTCTCTCTCTCTTTCTCTCTCTCTCTCTCCCCTCCCTCTTCCTCTCTCCCGTTCTCCCTCTCTCTCTCCCTTTCTCCCACTCCCTCCCTCTTTCTCCCTCCCTCTCCCTCCCTTTCCCTCCCTCTCCCTCCCTCCCTCTCCCCCCTCTCTCTCTCTCCCTCTCTCCCTCACTCCCTCTCTCTCTCCCTTTCTCCCACTCCCTTCCTCTTTCTTCCTCCCTCTCCCCCTCCTCCTCTCCTCCCTCCCTCCCTCCCTCTCCCTCTCCCTCCCTCTCCCTCCCCCCCTCTCCCATTTGTTGTGGGACTAGTTCCTTCTCCTGCTTGGAAAGGAAACAATAGAAAAAGCATTTCTCAAGTCATACTTGGGACTTGGTTTCACTGTGTTTAAAGTATGCACTGCAGCTTAAAATCAATGGGACTTAAATGACCTACAATATCAGGTTTCATTAATTTTATTACATCTGCTCTGTACATGACTGGATCCAACTCCTAGAGAGAATGTCTGTTTCAAAACTTAGGACATAGAATAACAGGGACCCTGGAGGTCTTTTACTCCAACCTCCTGCTCAAGCAGAGATCCTATACTATTCTGGACAGGTGAGTATAAACTCTCTTCTTGAAGAGTGATGGGCCACCCATAGCCTCACGAGACAAGCTGTTCCACTGATTAATTGTTCTCGTTGTCAGGAAATTTCTCCTTAATTCTAGGTCGGATCTCTCTTTAATGTCCTTCCATTCATTTCTTCTTGTCTCGCCGTCAAGTGCTTTGGGAATAGGTTGACCCTCTCTTCTTTGTAACAAAGGTTGCAGCAAACAAATTCCTGAGCATTATTCACCCCAACATCACAAAGGCTGAAAGCTACTCTTACTTTGCTTTTCCTGAAGATGTCACCATAGTTTAGTTTTAGTTTAGTTTTATTAATTTTTTATACCGCTGTTGTGGCCCCGCCCTCTGAGCCTATCTCATCGGAGGAAGAAGGCTCTGAACATGAGGAAGAGGAGTCAGCCAGGCCTCCCTCTCCAGGCCCCTCCCCTCTGGCACTGTCTCAGGTGCCGGCCGAGGGAGAGGAGATTAGCCAGGAGACAGGTGTCTCGGATAAGAGCGAGGAAGGAGAGCCGTCGTTCCTGGATGCATGCCAACGAAGGTGTGATAAACGGTTGCAGCAGTTAAGGAGGCGTGCTAGGGATTAGAACTGAGTCACTGGACCACACCCCAGAGACTATATAAGAGAGGGTGGTGGCTGGTAAAACTCCGTGACGAACAAAAACTAACTCTGGCTAGTCACTTGAACAACGTCTGAAGCTGCCGAAGGGATATTGTTTTTGCTGGACTATTTACAATGCGTATGTAATTTTATGTTATCTGTTGCAGTAAAAGCTCTTGGCAGACGGTGCTTATATTGTTGCCAAGTTTGAGATAACGACCTGTGTGCATGCCAAGTACTTTCTTAACCCTCGGCTGGCTGTGTTTGTGTGTGTGTGTAGACGGGGACAGATCACCGCCCTTCTCCAGAAGGACTCAGGGCAGTGTACAGCCAGGATAAAAACCAACAATATAAAAGCTAAAAACAATTTAAAATTATTAAATAGTTTGGCCAATGATCTAAAATAACATAAAATAACCCATTAAAAATAATATTTTAGACCAGCCCTGCTTGGTGGAATAATAGTGTTTTAAGGGCGTGGTGAAAGGTACGAAGGTCAGGAATCCGACGAATCTCTGGGGGCAGCTCGTTCCAGAGGGTAGGTGCCCCCACAGAGAAGGCTCTCCCCCTGGGGGTCGTCAGTTGACACTGTCTAACTGATGGCACCCTGAGGAGACCCTCTCTGTGAGAGCGTACTGGTTGGTGGGAGGTGGGAGGCTATTGGAAGCAGAAGGCGGTCTGGTAAGTAGACCCTGCCACCAACATTTTGCTAGCTTTAACAGATTAACAGAGTTTGAAGGGACTGTTAGGATATGGTTTGAGCCTAACTATGTTGTACAGGCAATATAAGTGTACTGTAACTTTAAGCTGTAACTGTATTATGTGGCTTTAATGCTGAGTCATGCTGTAATTACATAATTACTGGTTGTGAGAATATTTAAGCAAAGCTTCTGTAACGTGTTCAGTTGCTGCTATGATCTGCTGTTGATGATGAAGCTGCTATGTTATGCTGCCGTTGTGTATGAAGATGATGAGATGATGAAGCTGTGATGATAAGCTACCATTGAGAGGAGTTGTTATCTGCTAATCATCATTTGATGGATCTGCAACCATCGTGGTTTGTGAACCAGAGTGAGTTTGTTATTCTAACCAACTACTGTTTGTTGGGTAAGAAGATTCTGTAACTACTGGACTGATTTACTGGCAAAGACTTGGAATTTGTTTAAAGACTATGAAACTGTTTTTCTACTATAAAGTAAGCTTTTGATAAACCAGTTTGCATATCTCTTATTCATTGCTCTCAGCAACGTTTCTCTGTGCAATCCACTCTGCTGGTTGGTAACACAACAACAATAACCTTAACGGGGACCTTGTAGATCATCTAGTCCAACCCCTTGCCCAAGCAGGAGACCCTACACCCGTGTTGGCGAACCTATGGCACACGTGCCAGAAATGGCACGCAGAGCCATTTTTCCAGGTACGTGAGCCATCACCAAGCTCACCTGAAACTCCACATGCACGCGTGCCCCAGCTGGTGTTCAGGTCTCTGGTGCGCATGTGCGCAATTCAGGGGACTCAGCTGGTCTTCAGAGCTCTCCTGTGCCTGTGCGTGAAAGCTGTGCGCATGTGCATATGGTGAGATTGCACACATAGCATGTGCATGCGCAGATGGTGCAGTTGCACGCACAGCACATGGGGAGGAGCCACGCATTCCTGTGGATGGAAGGTGAGCGCGCACAGCGCACGAAGCGCATTCCTGTTCAGCACTCGGTAAGTAAAAGGTTCGCCGCCACTGCCTTACACCATTTCTGACAAATGGCAGTCCAGTCTCTTCTTGAAAGCTTCCAATGATTAAGCTCCCACAACTTCTGAAGGCAACCTGTTCCATTGGTTGAGTGTTCTCACTGTCAGAATATTTCTCCTTATTTCTAGGTTGAATCTCTCCTTGACCAGTTTCCAGGTGCTTTGGAAAACAGCTTGACCCCTTCCTCTCTGTGGCAGTCCGTCAAATATTGGAA
>NW_026844077.1:8709254-8759254 GCF_029531705.1 Pantherophis guttatus | reverse complement strand
TGTTAAATCATTTACACGGGGTTTTTTTTGGTGTGTGTGTATGTGTGTGCCATTCTTCTTGAGACAACCTAAAGAAATAAACTTAAATTTAACTGGAGTCCAACATTATTCTTTTATATAAAACTGATATGCTGTCTACCCTCTTGAACTCAATAAAGTTTATAGTTTTTTTTAAAAAAGATTTTTATTAATTTTTCAATAAACAGAAAACCAAAAATGTACATACAAAAATATACACAAAAACAGGAAAAAAAAGAATGCAAGAGATACAAAAAGAGAAAAAAGAAAGAAAGAGAGAAGTAGTAAGAGAAAGAAAAGAAAAAGAAAAGGAAAGAGGAAAAAAAAGATATATTTTTTTGCAAAGCTGTGTCCATGTGCAAACTTTATCCTTATAAAATACTTACAGTCTATATATTTTACTTCATCAAATCTTGTTATGTCTGAGTTTTATTCCTAAAACCAACCAAAAATGAACTCCAGTAACAAAAGCTGAGTCTGAGACAATATTTCAAAACCGAATGTTCCAATTATTAATTACTGTATATTAAATAAAGCCAATCCTTTTAACAAATCAGTATTTATTATCAAATCAAATCAAAATCTCTTTAACCACGTTTGGTTGTTTTAAAACTGTAAACAGTCGAATTAAATTTTAATTTCAGAAGGAAAGAAGAAATTCTTCTAAGGTATTTTGGGTATGGATTTGTGCACTGCATAGACTGGGATGTGAGCAAGATATGTGTTGTTTTGTTGACTGTGTTTATTTTTTGATTGGTGCCAATAAGCATGGAGGACAGGATGTTATTCCACACAAATAATAGAAGAAGTCACAACAGGGAGTTTTCAGAAGGGTTCCTTTCAAGAGGTGGTTAGGTTTGGAGGTTGAGTTGAAGAATATTTTTAGACTTACTGTAAGAACCATGGGGAGACAGCCATGGTGAGACAGACAGACAGATAGACATGGAAGATAGATAGATAGATAGATAGATAGATAGATAGATAGATAGATAGATAGATAGATAGATAGATAGATAGATAGATGGATGGATGGAGGGATGGAGGGATGGATAAATAGATGGGATAGATAGACAGACAGACATGGCAGATGGATGGATGGATAGATAGATAGATGGATGGATAGATAGGGTAGGAGAGATAGGATAGACAGACAGACAGACAGACATGGATGATAGATAGATAGATAGATAGATAGATAGATAGATAGATAGATAGATAGATAGATAGATAGATAGATAGATAGATGGGATAGATAGGATAGGATAGATAGGATAGATAGGATAGATAGGATAGATAGAATAGACAGACAGATAAACATGGATGATAGATAGATAGATAGATAGATAGATAGATAGATAGATAGATAGATAGACAGACAGACAGACAGACAGACCGATGAATAGATGGGATAGACAGACAGACAGACATGGCAGATGGATGGATGGATGGATAGATAGATAGATAGATAAGATAGGATAGATAGGATAGATAGATAGATAGATAGATAGATAGATAGATAGATAGATAGATAGATAGATGGGATAGGATAGGATAGATAGGATAGACAGACAGACAAACATGGATGATAGATAGATAGATAGATAGATAGATAGATAGATAGATAGATAAGATAGGAGAGATATGATAGATAGATAGATAGATAGATAGATAGATAGATAGATAGATAGATGGGATAGGATAGATAGGATAGACAGACAGACAAACATGGATGATAGATAGATAGATAGATAGATAGATAGATAGATAGATAGATAGATAGATAGATAGATAGACGGATGAATAGATGGGATAGACAGACAGACATGGCAGATGGATGGATGGATAGATAGATAGGAGAGATAGGATAGATAGATAGATAGATAGACAGACAGAAAGACAAACATGGATGATAGATAGATGGATGGATGGATAGGATAGGATAGGATAGGATAGGATAGGATAGGATAGGATAGACAGACATGGATGATAGATGGATGGATGGATAGATAGATGGATAGATGGACAGACAGACAGACAGACAGACAGACAGACAGACAGACAGACACTTTTTACTGCAAAGATTATTAGGAATACAAGAAAAGGATTTAAGGTTTAATGGGCTGTGGATTGCATGCAGTCTCTGGAACAGCTTTAGCCAGTACAATAGAGTTAATGCTAGAAGGTACAGGCTGAACATCTTCGGCTGAAGCTGAATCATTCACTATTCACTATATCTTATTCAGAAGCAGTCCTTCTATTAGGATAGCACATCACAAGCACTATGGTTCCAGTTGATTATTACCTATCCCAAGTGACAAAATTGTTTTTGCTGATGTGAATTCTTCCATTACTACCTTAAAAGTGCTGGAGGTGAAAGGTCAGTTAGGGAAATACGTCTGCAGACGGCTGTTCATTACAGAAGCAAATTGAAGCATAACCAAAATCAAAGAACTAGGGAAAATTCAATTTTAGGAAATGCATAAACATTATTTTTAATCTAAAGAAAACTATTCTTGAGCAAGCAGAAACTGGGTTTAAATAAAAGTCCCAGAATTTCACATAGCTATGTTTAGTTTTGGCTTATCAATTTTTTATCTCATTCTTTGGTACAGTTCAAATTATTAGGGTTTGACAGATTGGTTTTGCCTAAGCATTCAGTCAAAAAATGATAAGGTGTATACAAATGGGAATTACAAATCAGATTAGCAAATTGTTGCCAAATACACACACACACACACACACACACACACACACACACACACACACACAAACGTTGCGTGTGTAGCCTAAGTGTGAGGTGCTAATTGCTTTGCACTTACAGACAATTTGATCTCTGTGAATGCAGAATAATAGTCTCTGCTCCGTTGATGATATGGTTGATAATAATCATAACAGTGATGATTTTATGGAACGCATCGACAAGAATCTCTTGAAAGTTGGGTTCGAATCAAGCTGTCCAGTTATGCATTCAATAAATTTCCTAAAGGGTGAGAGCGATCAACCAATGGAATATCTTGCCTCCAGTTCATCTATCCATTAGATTTTATTATGCTTTATAAACTACCTAGAATCACTTAGATTGATTGAGAGGTATAGAACTTTAATAAATAATTGAAAATGATCTTAGCTTAGAGATGGGGCTCCAGCTGGCATTAAATGGGGAAAGTACTATTCGGTCGCAGAGGAGAAATGCACGTCAGAACTAATATTAAGCTTCTTGAAAGAAGGAATTTAAAATGCTGGTCCCATTTAAGGGCGGTTCAGACTTGGATGGATCATACACAGTGGTAGGATTCAGCCAGTTCTCACCACTTCGGGAGAACCGGTTGTTAACTTTCTGAGCAGTTTGGCAAACTGGTTGTTGGAAGAAATCATTAGGGCAGAGAACCGGTTGTTAAATTACTTGAATCCTACCACTGATCATACAGAACAGAAAACTGTGCTGGCATGTTCTTAGCATCAAGACATCTAATGAAAGAAGAATCCAACAGGCCTCTCAAATGGAGGAAAAGCTAGCTTCAGCCTGAAATCTTATTCCTAGAAATAAATTCCATGATTTCTTATGGAATTATTTTCAGAACTTATAGCTAAATTAAGGATTTATCCATACATCTTACTTCTCCTGGTATAAAGATGGTCTTCTGAGCATGAATTGAGGATAGGTTTGCAGGAAGTCATCTTCAAAGCCTTGTCAATCCACCGGGAAGACAGCTAAAATGGATCTCTTCAGCTCCTGCAGGACAAGCTCTTTTAACCAGTGAGTCCATGGCAACTCATGCTGAGGTCATTTAAGGAGTGATGACCTGGCCCAAAACCAAGAATAACATGTGGCAATTCTTTCCAGTTGAGTTCTTCATTGTTTCACTCCTATAGACAAAACATTTCCAGACTGAAGACTCTACTATCTGCATCTATCATATAGTCTGGGAACTGCTATGAAGGAGGACTCTTCACCGACATTTTATCTAACAGAATAACAGAGTTGGAAGGGACCTTAAAAGACTTCTAGTTCACCCCACTGCTCAGGAAGGAGACCCTATACCAGTTATGGCTAACCTTTTTGCCATCGCGTGCCAAAAGCGGGGGGAGCGTGGTGGGGTCACACGCATGTGTGCCCACATCCATAATTCTATGCGCCCTGCCCCCACCCCCACTTTTGGCATGTGATGGCACGATGGGCTCGGTAGGCCCATTTCTTGCTCTCCCTAGGCTCCAGAGGCTTTCTAGGAACCTGGGGAGGGCAAAAACAGCCTTCCCCACCCACCCACCCCTGAGGCCCTCCAGAGGCTGGAAACAGTGTGTTTCCTGACTTCTGGTGGGCCAAAAGGCCAAAAAACCAGCTGGCTGGTGCATGCATGCGTGTCGGAGCTAAGCTTGCGTGCCCACTGATATGGCTCTGCATGCCATATACCACGGCCCTATACCATTTTAAACAGATGGTATTACAATCTCTTCTTAAAGACCTTCTTAAAAACCTCCAGTGTTCAAGCACCCACAACTTCTGAAGGCAAGCCATTCCACTGAATAATTGTTCTCACTCTTAGGAAATTTCTCCTTAGTTCTCAGTTGGTTCTCTCCTTGATTAGTTTAGTTTAGATATTGGGACACTGTTTTCATGTCATCTCTAGTCCTTCTTTTCATTAAACTAGACATACACATTTCCAATTTTCATATGTTTCAGTATCCAGTTCCCCTAATCAGTGGTGAAATTCAATTTTTTTTACTGCCGGTTCTGTGGGCGTGGCTTGGTGGGCGTGGCAGGGGAAGGATACTGCAAAATCTCCATTCCCACCCCACTCCTGGGGCAAGGATACTGCAAAATCCCCATTCCCTCCCCACTCCAGGGGAAGGATATTGCAAAATTCCCATTCCCACCCCACTCTGGGGCCAGCCAGAGGTGGCATTTGCCGGTTCTCCAAACTACTCAAAATTTCTGCTACCGGTTCTCCGAACTACTCAAAATTTCCGCTACCGGTTCTCCAGAACCTGTGTTGTGGCTCCGTTACCTGAGCCTGTGTTATCAGCAGGAGAGGACTCCGAGAGTGAAGGAGAGGAGTTGGAGAGGAGAGGAGCCTCCCTCTCCAGGACCCTCCTCTCTGGCAATGCCTTCGGTGTCCGCCGAAGGTCAAGAGATAGGCCCAGGGCCAAGCACCTCCACGCAGCCACAGGTGGACAGTAATGAGGAAGATGAGTCTTGGCTGGATCCTCGGCAGCGTTGCAGAGGTAAGCCCGCGCAACAGAAGAAGAGGCGTGCCAGAGATTAGGCTGAGTCACAGGACCACACCCCACAGGGTATAAAAGAGGGGTGTGGTGGCCGGTTCAGCTCTGTGACAAGCAAAAAATGGATATCGGACGACCTTCTTTGTATTTACTGGACTTTGTTGATTATTGTGTATTGGCTTTGTTCCCGGACGAAGGGAGAAACTCCTCCCTTGTGAGTAAAGAATACCTGGCTGGCAGCCACTGAGTTGCTGCCAATTCTGATACCAGATAAACTGTTGTCGGCTGAGTACTTTAACTGTTGCCTGTCTGTGGGGGTGCGTGTGTGAGACGGGGACAGAACATCCTGTCAGAACCTGCTGGATTTCACCCCTGCCCTTAATCATCTTTGTTGCTCTTCTCTGCACTCTTTCTCGAGTCTCAACATCTTTTTTATATCACAGTGACCAAAACTAGATGCAGTATTCCAAATATGGTCTTATCAGGGCATCGTAAAGTAGTATTAACACTCCAGGTGATCTTGATTCTATCCGTCTGTTAATGCAACCTAGCCTCTCTCACACATAATATCTGGACTGAGTTGGCTCTTACTCCTCTGGAATGCACCCTCCCTTCTCGGGACCCACCACCTCATTTTATTCCATCACATTGTGGCTATTTTGTTTTTACAAAGCAAAAAACTTCTGGACTCCTTGTCTTGTACCTTCCTAAATGCTATGTCTAAGTTTAATTAGTAATGATGACAGTTTAGTTCTCTTCCCAATCCCAATTTAAAGGCATTTGAGAACCACTGCCTGTGGCAAATTAAAATGTGCAACTAGTGGTCTCATTCAACATGCTTAATTTGTTCAGGAATTAACCAATTTCCTGGGTTCACACAATGAAATGACTACCTAAGCACCTATTCAATGAGAATCACTTATATGTATATCTAAAACAATCCTGGGGTATTATTGGGACGATCAATTTTATATATTTGAAGACAATTCTGTAAACACATACAGATAGATAGATAGATAGATAGATAGATAGATAGATAGATAGATAGATAGATAGATAGATAGATAGATAGATAGATAGATGATGGATGGATGGACGGATATGATAGATAGATAGATAGATAGATAGATAGATAGATAGATAGATAGATAGATAGATAGAGCAGGAGATGAGAGAGAGAGATGGAGGGAAGGAGGGAGAGATGAGAGAGAGAGAGAAAGAGATGAGAGAGAGAGAGAGATAAGAGGGAGAGAGAGACAGAGAGAAACAGAGACAAAGAGAGATTAACAGAGTTGGAAAGGATCTTGTCCAACCCCTTGCCCAAGCAGACCCTACACTATTTTTGACAGATGGAATCCAGTCTCTTCTTGAAAGCTTCCAGTGAGAGAGACAGAGACAGAGACAGAGACAGAGAGAGAGAGGGAGGGAGGGAGGGAGAGAGAGAGAGAGGAGAGAGAGAGAGAGAGAGAGAGAGAGAGAGAGAGAGAGAGAGAGAGAGAGAGAGAGAGAGAGATTTGAACACAATTCTGCAAAGAAATTTTGGCCCAGCATTACTGTCCCCGATTTTGTCTTTACATTATGATCTTGAAATGGAAGGTCAAATTATTGCAGAGGGCTTGAGAGACTAGCATTTAGCTATTACATTTACTATTAGTAACCATGTTTTGTGTACCTGTGTGCATTTTTCTGAGTCTTTAGTTGTGTGAACTAAAATGGTTTTTTTTTTTAAAAAAAAAAGAACGTATTTATTTTCAGCTTGTTGATCTTCTCAAATTTAATGAAGGCACAAAAATGATAGATGCTTCAAACACGTTGCCTTGTTTGTCATTAGAACTGGCATTGATAGGAGAGTCGGCATGTTTAATTGTCAGATTTATGGAACCTGAAACTCGAGTTGCTACGGGGAAGGAGAAAAACAGAGCCCAAAGAACTAAACATCAATATTATTCTTGTTGATTGTGAGGTAGGGTTTGATTAACAAGCCTCCAGTAATTCATCAAGAACAAACTGGACACTTCTGAAGGACAATTTTACATCCATGTATGCGATTGCATTTGGTTTCAGGGAGAAATTAATCACAAAGGGGTCTATTATTTCCCCCACTGGAAGCTACCTAATGCCTTACAAAACCCTTAATCATCTCTCCCCCCCCCAAAAAAAAAGAGGAAAAGAAATGTGCAATTATAGATTTAAAGGTTATAGATGTAATTGATGTTGAGGCCCAGAACTTCACCATAGAAGCTCACTGGAGAATTTTGGGCCAGCCACTCTAGCTTCAACCCAAGTTGTCTGTCCAGCCAAACGATTATCCAAAAGACTTGGTTTAGAGTTCAGTAGATTAACTGCTTTTTCCCTGAAGATTATGGCTTGGTAGAGGGAACTGGGGGGGTGCCCAGAACAAGAAAAAGGCAGGTATGACAGGAAAAATATGAGTCTCCGTCTATATTTGGTTCTAGCCCATTCCCTTGGGAATGTGGAGGGATAAACATCAGCTTTTAAAAATGTGTACAGCTTCTTCTTCTGGCCAGATTTCTCTCTCTTTCTCCTTCTCTCCCTCCCTCCTTCTCCCTTTCCTCTCCTTTCCTTCCCCTAGCTCGCTCCTTCATTCCTTCATTCCTTTCTTCCTCTCTCTCTCCCTTCCTTCATTCCTTTCTACCTCTCTCCTTCCCTCCCTCCTTTCTCCCTCCCTCCCTCCCATTACCTTTCCTCCTTCCTTCCTTCCATTACCTTCCTTCCTCCTATTACCTTCCTCTTTTCCTCCCTCCCTCCCTTCCATTACCTTCCTACCTTCTGTGCATGAGTAGAAGTGTTGTGTGTGCCCACAAGCAAACTGGTAGCAACGGGTAGCGACTGCCCCTGCCTCCCTTCCTCCCTCCCTTCCATCCTTCCTTCCTTCCTTCCTTCCTTCCTTCCTTCCTTCCTTCCTTCCTTCCTTCTTTAGCAGGACTACAAATCCCATCATGCCCTTTTATCACACCAGCAAAAAACAGGCCCATTTGATTGGCCGCAGCATAGTCCCTCTCTTATGGGAGAAGCCACGACTACACAAAACACTTAATAAGCAACATAACACCTATTGCAAATTGACTTATCAAAGCAATACACAGCACTAACTCTGTTCCTAAGACACCTCAGCTCCATTTAGATTTATCATTAATGTTGTTCTGAATTTTCTTTCACCCCAGTAAAAAAAAAAGAAAAGAAAAGAAAAAGTTAAATCTGGAAAAGCTCTTAGGAATAAAGCTTTTAAAGAGAATAATTGGGAATTAAAACTGGCAGTCATATAAACTGAGCCATTGTCAGACGTTTGCAAGGAAATGATCTAACCTGAAAGAAAATTGCTGCTAATTTGATTCTTTCTCAATATTATTGCCTTCATAACAAACAAGGTTTTTTTTTCCCCTATGCTTTAAAAACGTGGCATAAAAGGAACTAATTTCCATAAGCTTTTAAGAATGATTTTGGTTCTGTTGATAGATTGGTTAGTTGGTTTTTAACTCAAAAAATAGCATACAAGAATCAGTTGTGACCCAACCTTCATCTCCTTTACGAGCAAGAGATATTGGAACATCATTTCACGGAAAACGCTCCAGACACTAATTCAGAAATGTGCTCTTTAAGACAGAAATGCTACTAATCTCTCCATCACCCACTTCCCATAGAATTCCAATTTATTTGATGTTCCTGGAAATTAATTCCAAATTATCAGAAGATCATTTTGCAGATCCAACAGCTTAACAATGACAAATAAGAATGCAAAAGGATGAAGAAAGTTGCTTTGGATTTGGATGGTATCTAATGCTATAATAATAATAATAATAATAATAATAATAATAATAATAATAATAATACAGATCATCACTTGGAACACAACACACCAGATATCACAGTTGTCAAAAACCAAAACGTACAATTTATTGACATCGCGGTACCAGGAGATGCTAGAGTCGAAGAAAAAGAACTGGAAAAAATCATGAAATATCGCAACCTGGCCATCGAAACTACACAATTATGGATGAAACATGTAACAGTGATACCCATTGTCATTCGGGCACTTGGTACCATGTCCAAGAATTTTATAAAATACATCAACAAATTGCAGCTTCCTGAAATAACACCAGCGGAACTGCAAAAAACTGGGCTACTTGGAACATTGTACATCTTAAGAAGGTACTTGGTTGATACCTAGGACGCTGGCAGCAACCCGTATCAACCATTAGTACCAGTCAATGGTATTTGTGACACATTTTTTTTTAAATATACTTTATTGAATTTTTCCATTATAAAAGAAAATATACAATCTCTATCTCCTTCAGAGGTACAGTGTTTATACAATTTGCGGAATCATACGTTAAATAAACTTCATCCTTAGCTGTACAATATTCTATGCAATATAACTCATATTTCGAGTACATAACAAGTCATATCCTAAAGTCATGTTTTTATCTTGTTCTTCAACCAATTGTACCAATTTCCCCATACTTCATAATATTTAGATTTCTCCTCATTATTTATCTCACTCGTCAATTTTGCCATTTCTGCGCACTCTAGGATTTTGTTTATTAGTATTTCTTCTGAGGGTATGGATTTATTTTTCCAGTATTTTGCAAAGGCTAGTCTAGCCGCAGTTGTAATCTGGATTATGAGTTGCATTTTGTTGTTATTGAGGCCATCTCCGATTATACCCAGGAGGAAAATTTCTGGAGCTAGGGCTATCTCCTGTCCTGTTATTTCACAAAGCCAATATCGAATTTTTGACCAGAACTTTTTGGTCTCAGGACAGGTCCACCATAGATGATAGAAGGTGCTGACCGTTTTTCCACATTTCCAACACATGCCTGAGAGATTGGGAAACATTTTCGCTAACCTAGCCGGTGCTAGGTACCACCTGTGTAGCATTTTATAATGATTTTCTCTAAATGTTGCTGATTTCGTTATTTTATAGTTCCTATTCCAGGCCATCTCCCAGTCGTTAAAATTTAATCTGTATCCCAGGTTTTTTTCCCAAATATTTAGCTGGTTTTTTGCTATAATCTCTGCCCTATCCTCATCTAGTAAGAAGTTATATATTTTTGCTAGCATTTTCTTGTCTGTTCCCCAAATAATTTTATCAAAATTTCCATATTTAGCTTCTATACCGAATTGGTCTCTGTCTTTTTGGAATCTTGAGTTAATCTGCAGATAATTCCACCAATCCAAGTTGAAACCCTGGTCCCTCAATAAATCCAAAGGTTTGAGCTTCCCCTTTTCATCCAGAATGTCTTTGTATGTGCCCAATTTATAATCATCTCTCCTGTTTGGGGCCACCAATGCTTCCATAATAGAAAGCCAGTTAGGTACCTTAGTGTAAATTCTCTGTCTAATTTCCTCCCACGTGCGTATAAGAGTCTCCCTAATTTTGTGTTTATGAAAGTAGGATTTTTTCTTGTTCTTTGTATCCCATTTTAAAATCCTTTTGAAAGACTGGGAGATGGAGGCATTCTTTAGCTGGGTCTGAGCCCAAATCACCCATCTGCCCTAACCAATAGACATAACTATATAACACCATATAACACCCCTCCTGTATGAGCTGCACTGGTTACCAATGGTTCTCCGGGTCCACTTCAAGGTGCTAGTCCTCACCTATAAGGCCCTTCATGACTTAGGTCTGGGATATTTGCATGACCTTCTCCTGCCTGCCTCTCACCATCCTGTTCGCTCACATAGGGCCGCTCTCCTCAGGGTTCCGACGGCGAGCCAATGTCACCTTGCTGTGCCCAGGGGTAGGGCGTTCTGTGGGTGCTCCCACCCTCTGGAATGAATTACCTACTGAGCTCCGGACGGCTCCTGATCTCCGCTCCTTCCGTCGGGACTTGAAGACTTGGCTTTTCAAACAAATAGGCTGAGACTGATTCCGGGCTTTATTATTTACTACTAATTAATTATTTGGATTAAATTATGATTTTATTGTACTTGTTTCTTAACTTGTGTTCGCCGCCCTGAGTCCTTCGGGAGAATGGCGGCATATAAATACATGTAATAAATAAATAAATAAATAAATAAATAAATAAATAAATAAATAAATAACTGTGTCTCAGCCTGAGTATTACCATGTTTTCCCAAAAATAAGACCCTGTCTTATATTTTTTTTGAACCCTGAAATAAGCACTTGGTCTTATTTTCGGGGAGGTCTTATTATTTTGGGGCACATGGAGCAAGATGAGGCTCCTCTTGCCGTCTTACCTGATTTCCAGCTCTGTGTTTAAATATTTTCGGGGAGGGCTTATTTTTTTTTTGGAGGCTTATTTTAGCGCATGCGCTCAAAAGCCCGATTGGGCTTATTATCAGGGGAGGTCTTATTTTGGGGGAAACAGGGTAATATAAGCAAAATCCCCTTTCCTATCAGGTCCTTTAAGGAGATAAAATAGGGGGAATGGGGAAGAATACAATGAAACTACAGCAAACCAATAAAGGGCACAATCACATTAATTCTTTAATATGAACCCAAAGAGATAGAATTAGACCCATTAAAATGCCAGAAATATCCAGAGAAATAATGAAGTTTTGACTGCACATCTCAAAACACATTAAGGAATGAAATTATCAGTCATTTGCTCGGAGAGGTTCTGCCCAGCTGCACCCATAACCCATCAAACTCTGCTCTGATTCACCAAATCCTGTTGCAGCTGAATGACCAACCTTCTAAATTTTGTGATTGCTTTGCTCGGTCCTTTTCTAAATGTTTCCCCTGTCTGGCCTCAGCTCTCTCTCATTTGATACGTTGGCCCTGCCTTGATATCAGAAGTGAATAACTTCGTAGATAAAACTAAGGAGCTGCTTAGCTTGTGGGGAGGATGAGAAAGAAAAATTGATTGAAGTCATTCATCTGATTCCCAGAATGGGCTGCCTTTCTGTAGGTCAACATCATCACAGTAGGGGGGATACAATTGTGGCATTGAAAGCGTGTCCTTTTTATGTAGGCGCAGTGCATATGACAATTGTTTAAAAAAGCCTTTGATTGCTCAGTCTCACTGACAATTTGACACAGTTTTCCTCCAGCAAATGGGCCTACTTCTATACATATCTCTTGCTAAACTTGCATCCAGTTTAGGTAATCTGGAATACTTCCAATGTCAAGCGTTAAGATTATGCCATTAAGGCGGGGGGGGGTCTCCCAACTTGGCAACTTGTGGACTTCAACTCCCAGAATTCCCAAGCCTGTGTAGCTGGCTGAAGAATTCTGGGAGTTGAGGTCCACAAATCTTAAAATCACCACGTTGAGAGAACCCTGCATTAAGGTATAGTATAGCCTTGGTGGCGCAGCAGACTAAAGTACTGTTAAGTAGCACTTAGCTGCCAGCTGCCTGCAATTACTGTGAGTTCAACTCTCACCAGGCTCAAGGTTGACTCAGCCTTCCATCCTTCTGAGGTAGGTAAAATCAGGACCCGGATTGTGGGGGCAATAAGCTGACTTTGTATAAAAAAGAACACCGCTTAGGGGGGGCCGAAAGCCCTACTAAGCAGGTATATACAAAAAGTATGAAGGCTATTGCTTAACGCATTGTAAGCCACCCTGAGTCTCCGGAGAAAGGCGGCATATAAATCGAACCAATAAATAAATAGCACTCTCCAGGACATGGTGGCTCAGTGGCTAAGACGCTGAGCTTGTCGATTGAAAGGTCGGCAGTTCAGCGATTCGAATCCCTAGTGCCGCGTAATGGGGTGAGTTCCCGTTACTTGTCCCAGCTTCTGCCAACCTAGCAGTTTGAAAGCACGTAAAAAATGCAAGTAGAAAAATAGGGACCAGCTTTGGTGGGAAGGTAACAGCGTTATGTGTGCCTTTGGTGTTTATTCATGCCGGCCACATGACCATGGAGACGTCTTCAGACAGCGCTGGCTCTTCAGCTTTGAAACAGAGATGAGCACTGCCCCCTAGAGTCGGGAATGACTGCACATATGTGCGAAGGGAAACTTTACCTTTTATAGCACTCTTCCACCCAAAGTTTTGGGGAAATTCCTGTGGTCTGATTGGTCTTCCTACATTTGAGTCATGAAGAGGGGGGAATGAGGGATAAAGAGATCCAGTTTGGTCTAGTGATTAAGGCACCAAGCTAGAGAGCAACAGACTGTGAGTTCTAGTACTGCCTTAGAACTGAAAGTCAGATGGGTGACTTTGGGTCAAGTTCTAAATTCTAAGTTCTAAAGTCTAAATACTAAGTTCTAAGTTCTAAACCTGACTTAGACACAAAAGCCAGCTGGGTGACTTTGGGCCAGTCCTTCTCTCTTATCCCAACCCACCTCACAGGATTGTTGTTGTGGGGAAATGTGTTGCTGGATAGTGTGTTGGATGATGTTCTGTCCCTCTTCCCCACACAGGCAAACATACAACCAGACATGCCTGCCAAGATTTTATTAAGCAATCAGACTAGAAACCCTTGCAGATAAGAGTTTTGGCAGTAAACTGCGAAATGCCTGCCAAGTCAGTTTTCACTCACAGTCAGCAAGAGAGAGTTTATCCTCAGTCTGGTTCAGTAGCAAAAAGTAATCCACAAAGCAAGAGTTAGCCAAGGTCCAATCCAAATATGCACAAGCCGGATTTCAGGTAACGCGATGTGACTCTCAGGTTTTTAACTTTGGCCGTCACAAAGCCTGAAGAGCAATCACACCCACTTTTATTCCTTGTGGGGTGTGGCTCAGTGACTCAATCTCTGGCCCTCCCATACCTCTTTCGTTGCTGCGCACGCTTCTCCCTCCGACGCTGCCTTGGATCAAGCCAGGATTCATCATCCTCGCTCCCTATCTGTTGTTGTTCCGATATGCTTTCCTCCTGGCATATCCCAGGCTGTTCATCTTGGCCTTCGGATGGAACCTGAGGCATTGCCAGAGAGGAGGGTCCTGGAGAGGGAGGCCTTATCAGTTCCTCCCCATCACTTTCTGAGTCCTCTTCCTCTGTTAGGACAGGCTCGGGAGTTGGGGTCACAACAAATATGTTTGCTGCTTTGAGTTATTTGTAAAATGACTAAAATAAACAAATATATAAACAAACAAACAAAATGAATAAAAAAACAAAGTAAAAATGAAGCCATCGAGTTGCATGGAGAGTACTTGCCTATAATGTCACCAAGAGTTGGACACGATTGATTAAAACAATTCCTAGTCATCCATTTAAACAGAAAAAGAACAAGAGAACGAAGGTGAGTCTACTCACTGAATTGTACAGAAGCATCTTCTAATCATGAATAACTTCAAAAGCATTGCCAACCACACCAGAGGGGGGGGGGCTCAAAAAGCTTGAGCGACCTTCTCTTGTATTATTAATGCAATCCGATAGCTTGCCGAAAAGGTTAAAGTTGTTAAGCTACAGAGCTAAATTGTACGATGTAAGAATTGGGTTCCTCTGAGATGCAGGGATGAGAGGTAAGTAGAGGAACAGTTTTGGGCAGATAACAAACTCAATCCTTGCTACTTACTTATCTGTTTTTGGTTTGGAACATGTACAGTAGTGGCCAAAATTGTGGAAACCTTTTGGGAAAAGTGTATTTTTGAGGTTTGATGGCTAATAGCACCACTTTTTCTTTTTTTTTGGAGTTTCAAGATAATCCTATTCCACTGCTGGAATGGCCGGGAAATAGCCCAGACCTTAACCCAATTGAAAATCTATGGAGCCGACTAAAGAAACTTGTTAGTCAGAAGTGACCCAGCAATAAAACCCAGTTAATAGAAGCAATCATTCAATCTTGGTTTCACATTATAACAGCTGCAGAACTAAAAGACCTGGTTCACTCCATGGGAAGACGTTGTAAGGCCATAATTCATGCTAGAGGTTACCCAACTAAGTACTAACTGATGTGATAATTTTTGTATATCTCCTTTTTTTCAATGTATTTCACTTTTCTCCTTTATACTGTAACTGCTATTCTAATAGCAAATCCTTCATAGAAGTTATTGCATTGCATTCTTGATTAAATTATTAGGGCTTGCTGCCTTAGAAGAAGTGAAGGAAAATTCTCAGGGATGACTCTCACCCTGGTCATCCCTTCTTTACCTTCCTACCATCGGGAAGGAGATATAGAAGTATAGCCAGCCACACAAATAGGCTGAAGAACAGTTTTTATCCATGGACTGTCAGACTCCTGAATGAGAAATAACATCATAACTATATAGCATGATGGACTGCAGGGCCGGCGCGATGTGTAACATGTTCACACTGATGCAATAGGACTGCGTGTTTTGTTAATATGATTTATTGGGTTAGGGATTTTTGTCTTCACTGTGAGTTGTATTGTGTTGGAGAGGGTGCACTGAGGGAGAGGGTGTTGGAGAGGGTGCACTGAGGGAGCTCATCAGGGGTGGGTTCTACTAACCTTTACTACTGGTTTGTAATGGGATTGTGTTGCTTCTGTGCGTGTGCAGATCGCCAATGATCGCCGATAATCGCCCCGCCGATCTGGGGCAGTGGGCGGGGCCTCCCGCCAGTTTTACCAGTCCAAACCGGGGGCAACCAACCACTGGAACTCAACCAATCTCATTGTACGTATGTTGTGCACTGACAATAAAGATTTGAAAAAATTAAAGATTGGCTACAGGAAATTACCAATGAACAATTAGACTTAGAACCGGAACTCTTCCTATTGGGGATCTTCAAAAAAAAAAAAAAAAATGTGAGGGGCACAAAATATCTAATACTACACATATTAACCGCTGCCAGGATTGCTTAGCTCAATGTTGGAAACAGCCATATACACCTGCAGAGAAACTGGCTATACAAAAGATTATGAACTGCGCAGAAATGGACAAATTAACGCTGAGTTTAAAAGATAGAGAGACATTGATATTTTACAATGTGTGGGAACAGTGGTATAACTGGATAGAACGGAGATAGATTGAAGATAGATAGTTATTAAGTACAAGTAATAGATAAAATAATGTAAATACGCACAATTTAATTTTTGTAAATAATGCACAAATTATTGTCATAAGAAAAACACCACAGTTAGCTGTTGTTGAGTGAAATAATGTTTTATGTTTTTAATGTAATAAAAGTCTAATAAAGTGTTTATTAAAGAAAAAGATTTGAATTTGAATTGAATTTATCTTTCCATTGATATATAATTTGATGGTACTACTCCCCCACAAAAAAAGTGGTGTTATTAGCTAGTTTTAGAAAATACACTTTTCCCAAAAGGTTTCCACAAGTTTGGCCACTACTGTATATATCTGCCTACTTGCTCACAGTAATTCTAGGCATCTTACAAGCAATAAAACACGGTATAGAAAGGAAAAAAAAGAGCATTAAACA
The DNA here is from genome assembly GCF_029531705.1 of Pantherophis guttatus. The sequence continues at coordinate 8,742,738 of NW_026844077.1, read as the reverse complement.
GTAACCCCCTCCCCCAACCCTTCATTCATGAGGATTGAAATGCTTTATATGGACCTAGTAAAAATTAGGTAGCTAAGATGAAAAGAAAGGAAATTAAATTCGGATGCAGGTGAAAGTTTTCAACCGATCAGAGCAAGTAAACAATGATAGGAAAGTACAGCGTTGACCCCAGTCTAGGACAACAAATTCCCTCCCATCGTTTCCCATTAAGCAAGGGGAAGAACAAGGGTGCGCGTTGCCTACAGATCTTTGATAGGATAATTCAATTCGACAACACTTCAGATAAATTACCTTCCTGAACAAGATTGCCGAACCGAAGAGATGGCCCACTTCAGTGTGTCAGGCTGTTATCTGCCCTCTTCGGTGGTTTTCACATGCAAATGATCTTCTCGACATTAGGAAAAACAAAATAGATGAGGGAATCAAGTGGGTTCACTCTAACCTTTCAGTTCCAAGTGTCAAAACAGAGCTATTTGATGTTCTCTGTCAAGTTGTTGCTGAGAGTAGATTTGCGCTGTTGACTTCCCACAGACCCACGACATGATAAACGAACACTTGACTGTAGTTCAATAGTGCTTGTCCTTTTTATTGAAACACACTAAAACCAGTGGTGAAATCCAATTTTTTTTTACTACCGATTCTGTGGGTGTGGCTTGGTGGGCGTGGTGTGGCTTGGTGGGCATGGCTTGGTGAGCGTGGCAGGGGAAGGATACTGCAAAATCTCCATTTCCACCCCATTCTGGGGCCAGCCAGAGGTGATATTTTCCGGTTCTCCGAACTACTCAAAATTTCCGCTACCGGTTCTCTGAACTGCTCAAAATTTCTGCTATTTCTGCTAGTCAGAACCTGCTGGATTTGACTCCTGACTAAAACCCAACTCTCCTTAATTTTATAACAGATTAACAGAGTTGGAAGGGACCTTGTAGGTCATCTAGTCCACCACCACCACCTGCCCAAGCAGGAGACCCTACACTATTTCTGGCAGATGGCAGTCCAGTCTCTTCTTGAAAGCTTCCAGTGATGAAGCTCCCACAACATCTGAAGGCAACTTCTGTTCCACGGGTTGATTGTTCTCACTGTCAGAAAATTTCTCCTTATTTCCAGGTTGAATCTCTGCTTGATCAGTTTTCATCCTTGTCTGGCCTTCAGGTTCTTTGGAAAATAGCTTGACCCCTTTCTCTCTGTGGCAGCTCCTCAAATATTGGAAGACTGCTATCATGTCTCCCCTGGTCCTTCTTTTCACTAGACTAGCCATGCCCAGTCCCTGCAACCTTTCATCACATGTTTTAGCCTCCAGTCCTCTAATCATCTTGGTTGCTCTTCTTTGCACTCTTTCTAGATTTTTCAAAATATGTAACATTGACAAGATTCTTGATTTTCTTTTTTTCCCCCTTAAAGCAGAATTGCCCTTACAGTCAGAGTAGACTAGAGTTGTCTCCAGAAATAGAATGACAGAATCACCGAGTTGGAGCATTTCTAGTCTAACCCCCTGCTCAAGCAGGAGACCCAATACCATCTGAGACCAGTGGTTGTTCAATTTCTTCTTGAAAACCTCCAGTTGTGGAGCTCCCACAACTTCTGAAGGCAAGTTGTTCAACTGATTAATTGTTCTCACTGTCAGGAAATTTCTCTTTATTTCTAGGTTGCTTTTCTCCTTGATTAGTTTCCATCCATTGTTCCTTGTCCTGCCTTCTGATGCTTTGGATAGTAGGTTGACCCCCTCTTTTTTGTGGCAGCCCCTTAGATATTTGAACATTGCTATCATGTCACCCCAGTCCTTTTCTTTTTTTCATTAGAGTAGACATGCACAATTCCTGCAATCATTCTTCATATATGTTCTGTCCCCCTTCCTCACACAGGCAAACATAATACCAAGCACGCCTGCCAATATTTTATTAGGTAAACAGATTAGAATTCTTGGCAGACCAAGGTTTTGGCAACAAACTGCCGAATGCCTGCCAAGACCATTTTCACTCCCATAAAGCAGAAGAGGACTTATCTTCAGTCCGTTCCAGGAGCAACAAATTATCCACGAGATAAGAGTTTAGTCAATGTTCAGTCCAAAATATATCCAAGCCGAATTTCAGAGATCACGATGTGACTTTCAGGGTTTAACTTTGTCTGTCACAAAGCCTGAAGAGTTATCCCACCCACTTTTATTCCTGGTGGGGCATGGCTCCGTGACTCAGCTCGATCTCTGGCTCTCCCACGCCTCTTCCGTTGCTGTGCACGCTTCTCCCTCTGACGCTGCCTGGATCAAGCCAGGATTCATCATCCTCACTCCCTATCAATTGGTGTTCCGATATGCCTTCCTCCTGGCACATCCCAGGCTGTTCCTCCTGGCCTTTGGATGGAACCTGAGGCATTGCCAGAAAGGAGGGTCCTGGAGAGGGAGGCCTTGTCAGTTCCTCCCTATCACCTTCTGAGTCCTCTTCCTCTGTTAGGACAGGCTTGGGAGTCGGGGTCACAACAATATATTTTTAGCCTCCACGCCTCGAATCACCTTTGTTTCTTTTCTTTTCACTCTTTCTAGAGTCTCAACATCTTTTTAATATTGTGGTGACCAAAACTGGATGCCAAAAAAATTGCCATCGTTTTTGAATTAACCATACTACAAGCCATTTTCCTAGCTTCCATATCCATGTAGGAAAGGTTCCGTGGAGAAGGATGCTCCAGAAAAACCTTACACTGCTTTAAATGCAGTATACTTTTCTTAGGAAGGCACTGCGAAAAGCAATAAATACACTTAATTTTCCTCTTACAAAAGAAAAGCCCAAATCCCAATTTCTTATGATAAGAAACTCACCAATCCCATCTGCTTTTAAGCAGACTGCTGAATTTATGACTAGGGATTTCATGAAGAATCTACCCATAAATTTCCAGAACAGAAATCTGCCCTGCAAATTGGAAACCAAAACAGATCAGATTTATACCAACTCCCTGAATATCCCAAATACTAGTTGCTTAGTCTCCTCCCATATATCCTTGTTGTTGTGCTTGCAGTCTCCTGTGTGATGTACTTCAAAAACTCGCTTTCCTTGATACAAAAACACCATCACGAGTAATTGCTTGAGGGAAACCATGATGAAAAGATATCCTTTGAACCAAGCAATGACTCTCTTACTAGTGATTCAACTATTCCATTATTTTGGGGGATCTTGTTACCAGAGTTTGATAAGTTATCTCCACTGGAGAAAGATTTTAAATCTAAATTCTGTCTAAAGCAGGTCCCTGGCATTCATTTTTTCCCCCCAGTCCTATGCATCTCTATCTCCTTTGTGTGTCTATTTTTCACCTCCAACAGAAGAGACCTTGGACTGTGGCAATTTTATCCTTCAATTATTCTTGCAACTGTGGGAAAACCAGGGAGATCAACAAAGTTATGCTTGTGCAGGCATACATTCCGAAAAGATGTTCAGTCTGTGAGTTATACTGAAGAATGATCTAATATCTCTTGGTGTGTAGACCTTTGATAAAAGATTATTATTATATTTTCTCTCTCTTAACATTTCAAATCATGTTCTAGCTCTGAAAAAAAAAACATGCATGAGTATGTAAGAGAAAGCCAATTTATTTAGAGATAATGGACATTATAAAGTGGAGTTGTGGTCTGCCAGCAGCCTGCAGAGCTGGCAGCGGAGTCGGACAGTGGGGAGGCTGGGGAGGAACATGGGCCAGTCCTGGAGTCTGGAGAAGGCCCGGATGAGGCTCCTGCATCAGAGGCAGAGATGGGGCCAGGACCATCTGGGAGTTATGTATGGACTCCGGAGCCTCCAGAGTCGGACATCAGAGAGGCAGAGGAACAGGAGGAGCCTGTTCCTAGTGCACGCATGCGCAGAGCTGCCAGAAGGCAAGAACAGTTAAAACTAAAGGGACAACTCGGGAGTAAGGCCTGGAGATGATTGGCCCCTCCCATAAGGCTTAAAAGAGGAACAAACGCATGTGGGCCCTTTGCAGGAAAGCAACATGTTAATTCTGTTCCCAGTCGGCATCTCTGTTTGATTCTGGACTCCGTGTGGCTTTGCCAAATAGGTCTTTGGCAGCGTGTCAAGGGAGATAAAGGTTGGTGATTATCCCGAAGGACTTCTCCCGAAGGACTTTTTGCAACTAATTGGGACTCAGCTTTGAATGAACGTAATTCACAGTTGTTGCATTAAAAGAGGTTTTTGGGACTACTCATGTGTTTTAATGACTCAGGAAGCCTAGATCACACCATATGGCCTCCTCCTCATATTTGTGCAACAAATGTGAAACAGAAAAGAGACTTTGAGAACAAGGATCTTGCCACCATCTTAGCTTTGTAACCTCCTCCCCAATGGAGAACCCTCCACATGTACACTCAGACACTGAGTTTATTATTCAAAAGTGTGCTTTATTCCATAAACCCACGCAAACATTCTTAAAGCATAGACCTATGCAGAGATGAAAATTATGGCCAGGAAAAATATTCTACATTGCTGTGCTAATGGAATGTGCCTACCAAACAGACCTTTTAGGAGAGTTAGAAAAGAATAAGCCTCAGAATAAAATAACAGAGCTGGAAGGGACCTTGTAGGTCATCTAGTCCAACCCCCTGCCCAAGCAGGAGACCTTACACCATTCCTGACAGATGGCAGTCCAGTCTCTTCTTGAAAGCCTCCAATGATGAAGCTCCCACAACTTCTGAAGGCAACTTCTGTTCCATTGCTTGATTGCTCTAACTATCAGAAAATTTCTCCTTATTTCCAGGTTGAATCTCTACCTGATCAGTTTCCATCCAATATTCCTTGTCTGGCCTTCAGGTGCCTTGGAAAATAGCTTGACCTCCTCCTCTCTGGGGCAGCTCCTCAAATATTGGAAGACTGCTATCCTGTCTCCCCTGGTCCTTCGCTTCATTAGACTAGACATGCCCAGTTCAGTGACTGAACCAAATCAACATCACACACAATATTGTCTGGCTACTGCATCTGAAAACACTGTTCTACATGTGGGATGGAGTCCTTTAAAGTATACAGATAGTCCTTGATTTAAGGCTGTAACCGAACCCAGAATTAGAATTGTACATCATGCTAGTGGTTAAGCAGGAGAGACCACGCCCAATTTTGCAGCCTTTTTTTGTGGCAGTCATTAAACAGATATGTCAGTTATAACGTGACTGACGCTATCGTTATGCAAATTCATTGTCCACAATTTATTTTATTTATTTATTTATTTTATTTTATTTTATTTTACTTCAGATTTATATACCGCCCTTCTCCCTAGGGACTCAGGGCGGTGTACAGCCAAATAAAAACACATAAATACATAATACATAGGTTAAGAACAGATTAAAAGGAAATATCTCAATTTGGCCCAAAATTTAAAAAGACAAACAAATTTAAAATCATTTAAAAGGATTTGTTAGGCCAGCCCGGCTTGTTGAAAAAGGAAACTTTTAAGGGAACGGCGGAAGGCACGAAGGTCTTCCTTTGATTTGATTTGATTTCCATACCGCCCTACTCCCGAAGGACTCGGGGTGGTGCACAGCCAAACAATAAAACACATACATACAAAATTTAAAAATAGAATTAAAATCAAATTAAATAATTAATAATGGGTAGTTTTTGCTGGAAACTGGAAGTAAATCCCAGTTTTCAGCAAAAAATGGTGCAAGTCCCAATAATGTGACTATTGGACATTGTAAATGGCCATAAATGAAATCCTGAAACTGCGGGGATGAATTGAAACTTTAAATCTGACTCATAAGTAGTCCCAGGGAGGTCTGTTGTGACTGGTCGTAAGTCGAGAACTTCTGTATTTGTCTTGTATGCCCAGCTTTGGTTATTGCTGTGGTTTTGTTCAAAGAACGTAACCTTCAAGAGGTGAAGGGATCTTAATTAAACATGGATGAATTGATAGACTGGTAGCCGGAGAGGCATAGATACAGCTGAACTCAGCAGAGGTCAAGATTCACAGATGTCTGAAGGGGCAGATTGCAAGCTTGCAACAAAAGGAAGAAAGCACCACTAAAAAAAAAAAGTGGCGCAAAGCTACTTTTGCCATCTTCATGCAAGCTTGCAAGCTTGTGAGACACCCCTGCCAATTTTCGTCTTCCTTATCACTTCCATTCAACTCGCCGCATTAAATAGGCAGGGCTTGGAATCTGTCGCCATCCAGCTATAGTAGAAAACGGAGCCTCATTTTACTGAAATAACACCTCTGCAAAATTCGGAGAAAGAGAAAACCTTTGGAGCTGTTGAACTTGTGCCTAGGACCTGTGAAACCAAAGAATCTATAGGAGAAGAAATAAATATCCATTTTTAAAATTTATGGTGTAAACTTGTAGCAACGTTCTCCCTGCCATGGACGCAGTCAATAACAGAAGCTGGATCAGACAGGATTATAAAAGAGGGACTACTAAAAATAAAAATAAAAAAGGCAAAAATGAATTGATTTCAAGGGCTAAGGCACCTTTTTCCTTCCAATTTAGCCTAAAATAAGCAGCCAAGAGCCTTAGTTTCTCCCACTTGTGAAAATCTATTTATTTGTTTGTCAAACATGTACAAGATAGCAGGTATAGGTATAAACATAAACATAGGAAGTAAGTACAGATAAATGGGGACATAAGGAGAGGGACGGAAGGCATGCTGGTGAGCTTATGCACGCCCCCTTTATGGACCTCTTAGGAATGGGGTGAGGTCCACGGTAGATAGTTTGAGGTTGAAGCTGAGAGGGTTTGAGGCTGTAACAACTGAGTCGGGTAGAGCATTCCAGGCATTGACCACTCTGTTGCTGAAGTTGTATTTTCTGCAATTGAATTGAATTGAATTTCATTTCATTTATTAAATTTTTATACCACCCTTCTCCCGAAAGACTGAGGGCAGTGAACAGCCAGGATTAAAATACATACAATATGAAAATTAAAATAATTTAAAAATAATTAAATCAATTTGGCTTCCCCGATTTAAAACCCCTTACCCATAAAATTATCCAAATTTTAAGCCAGCCCGGCTTGCTGAAATAGAAAAGTCTTCAGAGCCCAACGGAAAGTACGGAGGTCCGGGATCAGTCGTATCCCTGGGGGTAGCTCGTTCCAGAGGGCGGGTGCCCCCACAGAGAAGGCTCTCCCCCTGGGGGTCGCCAGTCAACATTGCTTGACCGACGGCACCCTGAGGAGCGTATTGGCCGGTGGGAGGTTATCGGTGGCAGAAGGTGGTCTCGTAAGTACCCAGGCCCTAAGCCATGGAGCGCCTTAAAGATGAGAACCAATACCTTGAAGCGCACCCGGAAGACCACCGGAAGCCAGTGCAGTTCACGCAGGAGAGGTGTTACATGGGAGCGCCATGTCGCCCCCATAATCACCCGTGCGGCTGTATTCTGGACCAGTTTACCTTGAGTTTGTATCGATTGTTTGCCTGTGTATTATTGCGGTTGAAGCTGAAGAAGTCGTTGACAGGTAAGACATTGTAGCAGACAATTTTGTGTATTATGCTTAGATTGGACCGCAGGGGGTGCAGTTCCAGATTGTCCAAGCCCAAAATTTCAAGTCTGGTGGCATAAGGGATTCTGTTGTGAGTAGAGGAGTGGAGTACTTTTCTCATGAAATATCTCTGGATCCGCTCAATCGTGTTAATGTCCGATATACAGTGTGGATTCCAGGTGGATGAGCTGTATTCAAGAACTGGTCTGGCAAAGGTTTTGTATGCCCTAGTTAGCAGTACATTGTATCTAGCCTACAGAGAAAGGTTGGCCGATGCTTCAGTAATTTCCTTTGCATGTGGTAATGATCAGTGTAAAAACAGGCACGTGTAGCCGTATTAACTTGTCACCGCCAATTTGTTAAAACAAAATTAATTTGTGAGAACAAAATATATGAAGGTTATTCTTGGCAGAGTGATCAAATTGCAGTTGTGACTGTTTCATTATTATGCAAGCTGTGAGAAGAAAACCTATTTTTACTCCATCTACCCCTAGAACGTCTACCTTTTATTTGTTTGAGGAACCATTCATGATACATTTTTCAGACAAATTCACAAGGTTCTTCCACGTTTGTTACCTGTGTGAAAATGTTTAAGTTCTGCTGGGCGATCACCCATCTGTCCATAGAAATGGATGCACTCACAAAATGTATCTATCTGGGCATGTTTAGTCTAAGGAACAGAAGATAGAGGGGAGATATACTAACAGCCTTCCAATACTTGAAGGACTGTCCCAGGGGAAGAAGTTATAGATTGTGGATTTATTCTTCATGGTGCTTGAGGACAAGAAAAGAACAAGCGGGTGGAAACTGTACAAAGGGAGATCTAACAAACTTGAAATACAGAGGAATTTCCTGACTGGAGAGTTATGAAGCAATGGTACAGTCTCCCTCCTAGAGTTATGTCATTTTCATCATTAGAGGTTGTCAGAATTTGTTGCAACAATCACATCCAGAAAGCACACACAGGTAACTGATTCAGCAGGATTCATTAACTTCTCTTTATGTATAATGTAACATATAAAGTAAATATACAATACAGTGGTGAAATCCAAATTTTTTACTACCGGTTCTGTGGGCGTGGCTTGGCGGGCATGGTGTGGCTTGGTGGGCGTGGCAGGGGAAGGATACTGCAAAATCTCCATTCCCATCCCCCTCCAGGGGAAGGATATTGCAAAATCTCCATTCCCACCCCACTCTGGGGCCAGCCAGAGGTGGTATTTGCCAATTGTCTGAACTACTCAAAACTTCCTCTACCAGTTCTCCGAACTGCTCAAAATTTCTGCTACCGGTTCTCCGGAACCTGTCAGAACCTGCTGGATTTCACCCCTGATACAATACCAAAACCATGTTTTTCAACATGGTAGCAAGTACAAGCAAACACAGGCAGAGGAGACAAGAGTTTTCAGTTTCAGTTCAGAGAGCAGACTAGTTTCAGTTTCAGTTCTCAGCATAGCACTCAGAGCTAAGCACAGCTAAACCACAGCTGTCTCAGCTGTCCCATTGGATGACCTTGTTACTGAGCCCTATTCTTTGCCTGACCTTGTTACCATGTCTCTACCAGTCATGAATATACTGTCAGAGGTTTTCAAGAAAAGATTGGACAGTCATTTGTCCAGAACTGAATGAAGATTCTTGCACTGGGCCGAGGTTTGGACCAGAAGACCTCCATGTTTGTTTCAACCTTATTTTAAAAATGCACCCATAAAACCTTGGAGTTTATGGATCTTCATCCATCCATGAACCACTGCTCTGAATCTGAAAAGTGAAATATAGGTAGAGAGAAAGAATCTAAGTTCTCACTCTATTACATCATGCAGGATTCGATTGGGAATGTACTCCATGCTTTCCTGCCTGTGCATATTTTTCTCTCTTAAAGTCAGTGGTTGACAACTGAATGTGCTACATACTTTCCCTCACAAAGAATTCTCCTGATTCCCCAGCTAACTAAATCCCTATATTTGTCAGGAAAAAGTTATTGAGGTCCTTTGTTCCCCTTTCTGGAATCCACTTTTTAATCTAATAACCTTTTCTTCTTGATGTGAATACCCCTCTTCTGAAAATGTCAGACAGAAGATCCCTGAACTTATTCAGAGTAACAGAGTTGGAGGCCTTCTACTTCAACTCCCAGCTCAAGCAGGAAAACGTGTACCGTTCTGGATAAATCTGTTAGTAAAAACCTCCAGTGATGGAGCATCCACAACTTCTGAAAGTAAGCTGTTCCTCACCATCAGGAAATTTCTTATTACTTCTAGGTTGCTTCTCTTCTTGATTAGCTTCCACCCATTACTTCCTGTTCTGCCTTCAGGTGCTTTGGAGAATAGGTTGACTCCCTCTCCTTTGTGACAACCCCTGAGATATTGGAACACTGCTATCATGTCTCCTGTAGTCCTTCTTTTCATCAAACTGGACTTACCCAACTCCTGTGACCGTTGATCGTATGTTTTAGCCTCCATCCAGTCCCCTAATCATCTTTGTTACACTTCTCTGCACTCTTTCTAGAGTCTCAACATCTTTAACTTAATATTCTGGGGGAAATGGGCAATTGAGAAATATGGAATATGAAAAATAAAGAAATAAATAAGTATTCTGCTGGGCCTAAGACCACATGTTCATCTTTAGGAAATGAACATCCTTCTTTCAACTGACCTGTGAATTCTCAGGGATTGTTTAACTCTCACTTGCTCATTCCCTAAATTTGGGGTGAAGAGATCACACTTTCCCAGTCCTTTTGGAGCAATCATCTCATGTGCGCTCCCTTTCTCTCTCTCTCTCTCTCTCTCTCTCTCTCTCTCTCTCTCTCTCTCTCACGTGCACACACACACACACACACAAACTTCACAGCACTGCTTTCTGACCAACACAATCAAAAGAAATAAGCAGTGTGTGCTTACTAATACAATATGACCTTAAAATCCCCAAAGGAGATAATTTGGGGAAACTAATTTTAGCTGGCTGCTTTTCATTTCTGGCCTTAGATAATCTGTTAGATCCTGTAGCAGAGAAAGAGGGGGGAGGGAGGGATAAAACCATCTCTATTTAAGGATTAGAAGCTCACCTGACCAGCAGATATTGTTTTCTTCTATTTTTCTTTCTTTCTTTCTGAGCTTCTGAAAGCTTCTTAGCCTTCCTGCTCTCACATAAGAAATCAACCCGAGAAGTATTTTTGTTTTAGGCAAACCCAGATACAATTACCCAAAAGGGGCTAAAAATAAGAGAGGAGAAGGAAAAGACAGGGGGGAAAAAATAAGTGCTACATACTCCAGACTGTAATAACTATACTTCTTTCAAGAAATGGAGGTTATAATCTAACTATTAAAATTCCATAACCAACTGCTTTCAGCTTTCAAAGTGTGTGAAAAGCTGCACGCCTCCTAAATTCTATTCCAGCTCTTGCTTTGCAGCTTCGTGTCCCCTGCAGAGATCCATTTTTTTGTTGAAAGTGACTTCATCTAAATAATATTTAACCACCTTGGCAAACACTATCGATGAAGACAAATTGCTGTTGTATTTAACAGATATTTGAACATCATCAAGAGAACATCTGCCGTTGATAGACAAGAGAAGGGATTATTTAGTGGGCTTGGATTTGGGTACAATCCTTGGTGTTCTGTGAACTCAGTTGCTTTCTTGCAGATGTTTCATTACCCAAAGTAGGTAACATCATCAGGGAATGGGTAATGAAATGTTTGGAAGAAAACAACCAAGCTCAGAGAGCACAAAGGACTCTTCGTTTCAATCTTGAAGAAGGACTGGGGGTGACATGATAGCAGTGTTCCGATATCTCAGGGGCTGCCACAAAGAAGAGGGAGTCAAGCTATTCTCCAAAGCTCCTGAAGGCAGGACAAGAAGCAATGGGTGGAAACTAATCAAGGAGAGAAGCAACCTAGAACTAAGGAGAAATTTCCTGACAGTTAAAACAATTAACCGGTGGAACAAGTTGCCTCCAGAAGTTGTGAATTCTCCAACACTGGAAGTTTTTAAGAAGAGATTGGACAACCATTTGTCTGAAATGGCCTAGGGTTTCCTGCCTGAGCAGGGGGTTGGACTAGAAGACTTCCAAGGTCTCTTCTCTTCTCTTCTCTTCTCTTCTCTTCTCTTCTCTTCTCTTCTCTTCTCTTCTCTTCTCTTCTCTTCTCTTCTCTTCTCTTCTCTTCTCTCCTCTCCTCTCCTCTCCTCTCCTCTCCTCTCCTCTCCTCTCCTCTCCTATATAGCGTCGTTTTGAGGGTAGGAGTTCAAACAGTTTATGTTCAGGATGCGAGGGGTCTGTAAATATTTTCCCAGCCCTCTTTTTGACTCGTGCAGTATACAGGTCCTCAATGGAAGGCAGGTTGGTAGCCATTGTTTTTTCCTGCAGTTCTAACTATCCTCTGAAGTCTGTGTCTGTCTTGTTGGGTTGCAGAACCAAACCAGACAGTTATAGAGGTGCAGATGACAGACTCAATAATTCCTCTGTAGAACTGGATCTGCAGCTCCTTGGGCAGTTTGAGGTTTCTGAGTTGGCGCAGAAAGAACATTCTTTGTTGTGCTTTTTTGATGACGTTTTTGATGTTGGGTGTCCATTTTAGGTCATGAGATATGGTAGAACCTAGAAATTTGAAGGTCTCTACTGTTGATACTGTGTTGTCTAGTATTGTGAGAGGTGGAAGTATGGAAGGATTTCTCCTGCCCGCTGCCCTTTGGAATGAACTGCCCCTGGACATATGCAAGATCTCTGACCTCCGAGTTTTCCACTGTGCTCTTAAGACCCTGCTCTTCCGACAGGCAGGGCTAGCTTTATAAATTGAGTTTTAAATTTGGAATTCTTAAATTTTTGGTTTTTTTAGTTAATTGGCCTTAAATGTAATACTTTTAATAATTTTTAAAATTTAAATTGTGATATTTGTATTGTGTTTTTACCTGGCTGTACACCGCCCCGAGTCCTTCGGGAGAGGGGTGGTATAGAAATAAAATTATCCTTATCCTGATCCTTATCCTAAAGTCTACCACCATTTCTACGGTTTTGATTGTGTTCAGTTCCAGTTTGTTCTGGTCGCACCGTGAGGCTAGTGAGATAGGCTGGGCTAGGAGAGAGGGATTGTACTTCCCATTCTAGAAAGTTAATTCCTTCTCTTAAAAAATGTTGATATCCTTTTCTTGTGGAAATGTTGCAAAACTCAACAGTTCAGAAAAATGATGTGTAATCGAATGAAATGAATTCTAAAGCTGGAATTCTTTTTTCCAACTTGTTAATGCTAAACATTATTATATCACATATTCCCATAAAGCATATTGATTTGGCTTTGTAATGGGGTTATATCTGCTAGGATATTCTTTGTTTCCCACTAGAAATTATGACAGTACACCCCCCTTGAAATTTAAAAATAAATATGACGTGAAATCCAATTCAATATGGAAGCCATTTCTGGATGGCAATGGTGCTTTATCTTCTAAATGAATTTTTAACTAAGCATGGGATGTTTGGTTCTCAGCAGAAATTATTATAATTTCTCACATTGATTTACAATTAGTATTTTAATGGTTGTTGTTATTAATTATTATACAGTATCTGGATTTTAATAATAATGATGGGGAGATTGTATCTGATGAATTCCTATCATATTTAATTACATTTTAATTTAAGAAGGTCGTTATTCCTACAATTTAAGGATCATAAAATATCTAGAGCTAAACTAATGTTACTTCGATATTTGTATTGAATATTACAACGCTGTAAATTTGTTTTATTTTATCGATTGACTGATACACTTTACAGCCAACTAATTCTTAATAACTCGACATGTTTTACAATGAAAAAAGGAGGACCAAAACAACAAAAATACAGGTAGTCCTTAACTTATGACTACAACTACTGCAATGCTCTCTACATGGGGCTCCCCTTGGGGTGCACCCGGAGGCTCCAGCTGGTCCAGAATGCGGCCACACGGGGGATTATGGGAGCAACGGGGCGCTCCCATGTGACACCTCTCCTGCGTGAGCTGCACCGGCTTCCTGTGGTCTTCCGGGTGCGCTTCAAGGTGTTGGTGACCACCTTTAAAGCACTCCATGGCTTAGGGCCGGGGTATTTACGAGACCACCTTCTGCTGCCAATAGCCTCCCACCGGCCAGTTCACTCACATAGAGAGGGCCTCCTCAGGGTGCCGTCAGCCAAACAATGTCGGCTGGCGACCCCCAGGGGGAGAGCCTTCTCTGTGGCGGCACCCACCCTCTGGAACAACCTACCCCCAGAGATATGCACGATACCAGACCTCCGGACTTTTCGTTGGGCCCTGAAAACACATCTATTCCATCTAGCCGGGCTGGCTTGACCCCATCCTTACAGTTTTAAATTTATAATTGGTTTTAATTGGGTTATTTTAAATTGATGGCCAAAAGTATTTAATGTTTTTAAAATTGTTTTTAAATTTTATATGTTGTGTTTTTACCGGGGCTGTTCACTGCCCTGAGTCCTGTTGGAGAAGGGCGGTATACAAATTAAATAAATAAATAAATAAATAAATAAACTGAGCCCCAAATTTCTGTTGCTAAATTGTTAAGTGCTTTTTGTCCCCTTTTATGACCTTTCTTACCACAGTTGTTAAGTGAATCACTTCTTCTTCTTCTTCTTCTTCTTCTTCTTCTTCTTCTTCTTCTTCTTTCTTCTCTTCTTCTTCTTCTTCTTCTTCTTCTTCTTCTTCTTCTTCTTCTTCTTCTTCTTCTTCTTCTTCTCCTTCTCCTTCTCCTTCTCCTTCTCCTTTTCCTCCTCTTCCTCCTCCTCCTCCTCCTTCTTCTTCCATGTCTGTCATCGGAGGTTGGCGATCATATTGGCAATCCTATTTTTGTCAACAGCCGTATGAAAAAGTGCTGCTGAGTTTTGTCCAAACCTCTCCCTTAGGTTTTGAAGCCATGATGTTCTTCTTCTGCCTGGGCTTCATTTGCCTTCAATTTTTCCCTGGAGGATTAAGTGAAGGATGCTTCCACTCCGTAGAACAGGATAGAAAAGATGGAACATCTGACAAGCCTGATCTTCAGTTTTAGGCTTATGTCGTGACTCAATTACTGTATGCTTATAACTCAGTGACCAATTGCATGCATAAAAATGCAAATTATGTTATACTCTCAATAAAATTCTGGATGCACATGGAATGTATAGAGCAATAATACCAGAACTAAAAATATTTTTGCTATTTAGTTTTGCTATTTAGTTATAACAATTGCTGTTATCTTATTGGAAGATTGTTTTTTTTTAGAAAAGAACTTATTGTTCATGTAAGTTACTCATGGGGAATAATATAAATTGAATTTTTGATGTGATTGTAGATGTTCAGCGAATTACTTAAACCTTAAAGGAAATCTTTGCAATCTGTTGGAGGATTAGTTCAGCAAAGTTGTTAGGAGACAAGCAAAAAAGAAAAAAAAAGTACATAAACCTATATATTGAATTATATATGAATTATTTATCCCAAAATGCAATTTCTAAATGTATAGCTACGTTACCAAAGCAACGACATTTGTGTAAAATGGTATATTTGAGGATAGCAGTTTTGTAAAACCCTTGATATCCAAAATTATGCAGTCTAAATTATGCATTCATTCAAATGCGGCACTTCACAAAACAGATTGTCACTGCAAACAATGAAGCTTCTGAAGCAACACAATGCAAAAAGATATGCATGCTTTTTGTTTGTTGTTTATTTAAATAGAGATTGTATCTTTGTGTACATATTTTTGCATATCTAGAATCATTCAAAGAAGCAGGAAGATAAGATGGGGAATGTTGATTACTTTAGCAGGGTGAAAATTTAGTCTAGTTCTAATCAAACCAGATCTCTCTTGGGAATCTTAATTGTCTTAGAGAAAAAAATTATTTCCTTTATGAGAAAAGAGACTCTAAATTTGAATTTTCCTGGACTTGGAATATCAGGGACAACCATTTCATAATGATTGACTGACTGATCGATTTTCTTTAGTTTTTATAATTCCTTACTGATTAAGGGTTGTCTTAATCCAAACTTTTCCATTTTTAGCAGTCAGTTAAAAAAAAATAAGTTAAATATATTACAAATATTTTTTTTGACAAATTCTAATAAATAAATAAATAAGCAGTAAACTATAAATAATAAACCTAATTAAGGAACCACCAAGAGCACTCCCACCAACACTGATAGAACAAGCCACCTGTTTATAAACAGAAAGTAAACCCCATTCCCTTCTGATACTGATTATGTTACCTAGTTGGGTAATGAAACATCTGCAAGGAAACAAATAGCTCAGAGAGCACCAAGGACTCCACTGCTTAAAATAAATGTCAACATCCTGACTGACGATCCCAACCAAAGCAAGCACACTCGAGACCTACCAACTTCTCAGTGCAAAACTTTATTGAGCACATCACTTCGGCACCATTGAAGGGAAAACCAGCTCTACCTAATTCCCACGTAAACCCACGTAATTCAATATGGAAATTCCCCTTCCATTGTTATGAGAAATTGTCTCTGGGTTTGGCTAACACCTGCAGATGCGTCCTTGAGTCTCAGGCCTCTCCTCTTTAAAGTCTGGAGTCTGCATACTTTCTCAACTTTCCCTCCACCTCCACCCCACTTATTGTTGGCAAACTGGGTAGCGAAAAGTGTTGCAACAGCATAAGCGTGCATTGAGCTTGACACTACGTTCGTAAAATCCTTAAATAATGCTCAGATAACTTTTCTCTCTGAGTTTGTATTCAGGTCCTCTTCCTCCCTGTCACCATGTTCTAAATGGTTAGCCTCAATAATTTTATATTTTTGTTGGACAGAGTTTTGAATCTTCAGCTAGTAGAGAATGTGACTCCTCACATGGTAAGTGTCAGGTTCCGAATCAGGATAAGAAAATAAATCTCAGACAACAGGGTGGATGTTGTTCTAAGGTTTTATCTTCCTAAATTCGGCACGCTCTGACAATCACCCAGTGCAATTACAGTGAAATATTGTCAGCTCTAACCTTATCGTGCTTTCCCTTCCCGTTTTAAACCTAGTGCGCCCTACCCTGCTACTCCTCCCCCAGATTTCACCCCAATCCCTGTGCTGATTGGAGGGCTCCAGCTGCCTTCCTCCGGCCAATAATTCAGTGCAATTAGTCCTGGTTCATTGGGACCATTCTGATCGGGATAGGTCTGGTAAGCCTCCATTAATGCTGGCTAACGCAGCCGGCACCTCATCCACGCAAGTGCAGTCCTATCCGCCCTCAGCTGGAGGCCCTGTGAACAGCTGAAGGAAGAGGATTCCACAATCTGTATGCAGGAGGAGGCAAGTGACGGCAAGGCAAGATATCCGGGCAGGAATGTGGGGCTGTATACTCTGTCTACCTCCGTTCTCACCAAAATGAAGCCCCGACGACGTGGGTTGACAGTAAGCAGATTGTTAGTTCTCTATTCTGAGATGCCTTCCCAGGCCATTTTCTGACTAATGCAAAACATGGTTTCTAAGAGATTTAAATCAGGGGTGAAATGCTACCAATTCACTCTGGTTCGGGCGAACCATTAGTGATAAAAACTACCAGTTCGGGCGAAACAGTAGTTAAAAAAAAAAGCTAGGCCCATGTATTAGTTGGTTGATTTCCATGGATTTCTTCATTTTTATTACTCTGTAAAACGTATTTATTTTTGTCCATTCGATCCTGCTTTTCTCTTCAAGAGAGCTATGACGAGCCAGACCTATGCAAAGGAGTCTGTTTTTAAGCACCCTGAGATACCTGAACCTCTGTTCTTGAAAACAATACAATGAAGTTGTATGAATTCAATATGAGCTAGCAGTGTGTAGCGGCAGCCCAAAAAGCCAATGCAATCCTAAATTGCATTAACAGAGAGATACAATCAGGATGTAGTGAGGTACTAATACCACTCTATAAAGCCTTAGTGAGACCACACCTAGAGTACTGCATCCAGTTTTGATTACTACGCTATAAAAAAGATGTTGAGACTCTAGAAAGAATGCAGAGAAGAGTAACCAAGATGATTAGGGAACTGGAGGCTAAAACATTCGATGAACAGTTTCAGGAACTAGGCATGGCTAGTTTAGTGAAGAGAAGGACCAGGGGAGACATGAGAGCAATCTTCCAATATTTGAGTGGCTGCCACAGAGAGGAGGGTGTCAAGCTATTTTCCAAGGCACCTAAAGGCCAGACAAGAAATAATGGATGGAAACTGGTCAAGGAGAGATTCAATCTAGAAATAAGGAGAAATTATCTGACAGTGAGAACAATCAACCAATGGAACAGAAGTTGCCTTCAGAAGTTGTGGGAGCTTCATCACTGGAAGCTTTCAAGAAGAGACTGGGCTGCCATCGGTCAAAAATGGTGTACTGTCTGCTAGGGCAGGGGGTTGGACTAGATGACCTACAAGGTCCCTTCCAACTCTTTTAATCTGTATCTGTATCTGAAGTCTAAATGTTCTCAACTGATATTGTGGATGTACCTTGGAACAGTACATGGAACAAGCAATAAGGATAAAGATTGGAAGCAGCTCTGGGTTAGGATGTCACCCAAAAATTGGATGTCACTAGAAGAGGCACATTTGTGGAAGCTGGGATAGTTACTCTTAAGTGTGATATGTTGGTCCTGACAGGTTTATTAATCTATCACTTCTGGAGTGTTCCATTTAATTTGAAGCTGCACTTAAGAAAGCCAGAAAAAAATTAAGCTAGATAGATGCCGCTGCTCTAAAAGAAACAGTAGGATTAAAAAAAAAAACCCTCAGCATGCAGTGCGTGCCCTTACATATTTTCCCCAAACCAAACTCTTAAATCTGTTCAGTAGAGCTAATCAAGTGGTATGGCCCTACCTTGCAATATTGTGCATATTCACTCAGCCGATTCAACGAGTTTAATAGAAGTGTTTATAGGATTCCGTCTTAGCTTTTTAATTATGTTTTTTGGCGTTTCAAATTTTTTTTGAGCAAATTTTGAGCAAATGGTGCATTTGAGCACAATTAAAAGTGATTGCTAGCGTTCTCATGCAATAAAAGCAATGGAGCCATATATGACGAAGAAGTGAGTCGTACAACCATGATTTGTTAGCAGTAGTGGGATTCAGCCGGTTCAGGCTGGTTCAGGCGAATCGGTAGTTAAATTGCTGTCTAGCCCCGCCCCTTCCTGCCCCACCCCTTCCAGGAGTCCCCATGTGCCCCATTTTAGCTCCCAGGTAAGTGCAAGGAAGTCTCCTAGGCCCAAAACTGGGTGCAGGGTGGGGCGGTGTGCCCCCACGGCCTATTTTCGCTCCCAGGAGGCTTCACATTGGCAACCTTCAGTCTCAAGAGACTGTGGTATCGTGCTCTGGAAAAAGGTCCTAAAACAGCATCTAGTGTGACTAAAAAGACCAATTCGAGAGTGGCCATCCCTTCCACACTGAGGGCAGATACATTCTGTCCCCTGCCCAGCCCTCAGATTTCTCTGGTTCTGGGACTGCCTCTTTGCCTCAGCCTGCCGAACAAGTGTCTCTTCAAATTGGAGGAGGCCATGCTGCGTCTCTAGCCTCCAAGCTGAACGATCGGAGGTCAAGGTTTTCCAGTTGTTAACGTCCATTCCCAGGGCCTTTAGGTCCCTCTTGCAGATATCCTTATATCACAGCTGTGGTCTCCCTCTGAGGTGCTTTCCCTGCACTAATTCTCCATACAGGAGATCTTTCAGAATCCGACCATTAGCCATTCTCACGACATGCCCCAGCCAGCGTAGACGTCGCTGTTTCAATAGTGTATACATGCTAGAAATTCCAGCACATTCTAAGACTGTGCTATTTGGAACTTTGTCCTGCCAGGTGATGCCAAGAATTCGTCGGAGACAGCACATATGAAAGGTGTTCAATTTTTTCTCCTGCCGTGCGTAGAGGTCCAAGACTCACTGCAGTATACGAGTGTGCTCAGGATGCAGGATCTATAGACCTGGATCTTTGTATGTTCCTTCAGCTTCTTATTAAGCCATACTCTCTTTGTAAGTCTGGAAAATGTGATGGCCACTTTACCAATATGTTTATTCAGCTCAGTATCTAAAGAGAGAGTGTCAGAGATAGTTGAGCCGAGGTACACAAAGTCATGGACGACCTCCAGTTCTTGTGCAGAGATTGTAATACAGGGAGGTGAATCCACGTCCTGACCCATGACTTGGGTTTTTTTCAGGCTGATTGTTAGTCCAAAGTCTTGGCAGGCCTTGCTAAAACTGTCCATAAATTGTTGAAGGTCTTCAACAGGAGGCTTCAGGGTCAAAATCGGGTATGGGGGGACAGTGTATCCCTCTTGAGGCCCAGTTTTGCTCCCAGAGGGGTGCAGGAGGCCTAGTGCTGCCTGTCACACCCCCTGGCCATGCCCACCAAGCCATGCCCACAGAACTGGTAGTAAAAAACATTGTCTGTTAGCACTTTTTTTTTTTTTAAAAAAAAATTGATTTATATGCTGCCCTTCTCCGGAGACTCAGGGCGGCCTACAGTGCGTTAAGCAATAGCCTTCATACTTTTGTATATTTATACAAAGTCAGCTTATTGCCCCCACAAACTGGGTCCTCAATTTACCTACCTTAGAAAGGATGGAAGGCTGAGTCAACCTTGAGCCTTGGCGAGATTCGAACCTGCAGTAATTGCAGGCAGCTGGTCTTAATAACAGGGTGCTTTAGACCACTGTACTACCAAGGCTCTTCCTTGGTAGTACAGTGTACTACCAAAGCACTGAGGATCATCTGTTAGTTCAGGAACCATATTCACCAATTGATCCACTTGATAGAATCTAAATTTGGGTCCAAATAATTTTGGAATGGAAGGAAAGGAGAGATCTATTATACACAGAAAGAGAGGAAGGTGGGGGGGGGGACAAAATTCAATGGATGGACACCAAGAGCAAAGAAGTCTTAGGAGGCAATCATTCAGCATGATTAATACTGATAAATCAATAAAGCCAAATCAATTGCCAGGAAGGATCTTTTAAAAGACTGTCAGACTCTAGACATGATTTGGATAAGAAGAACCTACCATCAGTACTAACACTACCTGTATTGTAAGATAACGGTACAGGTAGTCCTTGACCTATGACCACAATTGAGCCCCAAATTGCCATTAAGTGAGATGGTTTTGCTCCGGTTTTTTTTACCTTTCTTGCCATAGTTGTTAAGCTAGTCACTGCAGTTGTTAAACTAGTAACATGGTTGTTAAGTGAATCGGGTGTCAACTCACAAAGCATTCCTGGCCTCCTCTCGAGTTGCCATAGGAAAGGGGGGATGGGAAACTGATGGAATGGCATGGCAGCCAAAGACAGATGCACATTCCAGACTTAGCTCTCTCAAGGCTGTATCCCAGGGTTACTTACAGCAGTAAGGGGAGTGATCTCTACAACCCGCAAAATTGCACCATTGGTGAATGTGACTGATGACACACCCTGGGGAGAGGGGGGGAAAACAGGAACATGATTGAGGCCGTAAATTACATGGGGTCAGAGCTGGCTTCACTTGGGAATGTGCCGATATGAAGCTCCTAATAAATAACTGGATTTCTTTTGAAGCTTGGCTCAAGGCTCATGATTTAATTAGGCATCCGTCAAACCCTGACATCGGGCTCCCCCATTGACTTTGCTTGTCAGAAGTTCGTGAAAGGGGATCACATGACCCCGGGACATTGCAACCATTATAAATTCATGACTGGATTGTCAAGCATCCAAATTTTGATCACATGACCTTTGGGATGGTGCAACGGTTGTAAGCGTGAAAAATGATCATAAGTCACTTTTTCTTCAGTGCCATTTCGATTGGTCACTGAAAGAATGGTTGCAAGTCAAGGACTACCTGTAACACAATCTTGCAATCTCTCCCCCCTCACCTTCACATTCCAAGAAACTAGGGAAGGTCCCTTCTGAGATTTTTTTGCCACAATTTCATCATTTTTGTGGGCTAAGATTCCTCTGGCTCAAGTTTGTTTTATTTATTTATTTATTTATTTATTTATTTGATTTGTTTTTCAAATATGTACAAGTTAATAAGTATATTAAGCTGGTTATTAAGACCAGCTGCCTGCAATTACTGCAGGTTCGAATCTCGCCAAGGCTCGAGGTTGACTCAGCCTTCCATCCTTTCTAAGGTAGGTAAATTGAGGACCCAGTTTGTGGGGGCAATAAGCTGACTTTGTATAAATATACAAAAGAATGAAGGCTATCGCTTAGCGCATTGTAAGCCGCCCTGAGTCTCCGGAGAAGGGCGGCATATAAATCAAATTAAAAAAAAATAGGTATGAACCTAAACATAAACAATGGAAGTCAATACAAAGAGATGGGGACAGTAGGACAGGGGCAGTAGGCATGCTGGTGAGCTTATGCAGGCCCCCTTTATGGACCTCTTAAGAAGGGAGTGAGGTCCACGGTAAACAGTTTGAGGTTGAAGCTGTGAGGGTTTGAGGCTGTAACAACGGACTCGGGTAGAGCATTCCAGGCATTGACCACCCTGTTGATGAAGTCGTATTTTCTGCAATCGAGTTTGAAGCGGTTTACCTTGAGTTTGCATTGATTGTTTGCCTGTGTATTATTGTGGTTGAAGCTGAAGAAGTTGTTGATAGGTAAGACATTGTAGCAGACAATTTTGTGTACTATGCTTAGATCGGACCGCAGGCGGTGCAGTTCCAGATTGTCCCAGCCCAAAATTTTAAGCCTGGTGGCATAAGGGATTCTGTTGTGAGTAGAGGAGTGGAGTACTCGTCTCGTGAAATACCTCTGAATCCGCTCAGTCGTGTTAATGTCCAAAATGCAGTGTGGGTTCCAGGCAGACAAGCTGGTTCTCGTGAAGTTAATAGCCAAAGTTTGGATGAATCACTGCTAGGTCAGACTGCCTCACCACATTGATGTTATTTGAAGAGAATTAGGAAGAACTCATTCTTTAAACACCACCTTGAAAAGGTGAGCATAAACAACACATACCAATTTAAAAAGTACCGTTTTCTCCTCATTGTTTAGTTTGGGAACAAAGAAATGGTTCTCTCATTTATTTCTTTTTTTCACAAAATGAGATAACATTGTTTGGAGATACAATTTGCTAAATTTCATGGACATCTAGGTAACAATTTTTGAGCAATATCAGATTACCAAATCTCATTAAATATATAAAGCAGGGAAAATTGCTTTCAATAGCAATGCTCCTTCCTAAATGAATTGGGTCTAATTATCAGAGCTTGGAAATATAAAGGATAGGGAACCAAGACTGCTAATTTCTTGTTTTTAATTTTTTTTTCTTTGTTAATATAACTTTATTTATGTATCAAACTTGCATGCTGCCTATAAGGCGATTCTGGGCAACTTATAAACATTGAATAATATGCTGTATAAAACATTAAATAAATCAATTGTTATGTCCAGTTAGCTGGCTAATATAGCTCACGCCACATAGTCATGTAAGTTATCTCAGGATAAGACCCTTGGGGATAAATGAGCTAAAATGAATATTCAAAAAAAAAGTTTTGTCTCAATTCTCAAAACCATTGAAACAGGAAGTATCAGTGGTAGTCAAATTGCAACCCTCATCCTGATTTGAGGATTAATTTCTCCATACGGTATTTCCTTATCTTCTGATCATGAAGAGGTGCTTTCTTTTGTCATGCAATTATAGTTCCCCTTAAACCAATTGAAGTCCAGAGAAGGTCCTGCATTTTACCAAGAGCCAGCAGACTTTGGCTAGGCTCAGAATTTAAGCGGGTTTGGTAGACCTGAAGAGTTGCTATGCTGGAGGCTTTCGGAGAATTTCTAAACTGAAAATAGGGAATTATTTTGGGAAAACAATTAATTAAATGAATAAAATCCCTCTGTGAGGGAGATGGATGGTTTAAAAATGTGATAGATAGACCGATAGATAGATAGATAGATAGATAGATAGATAGATAGATAGATAGAATAGATAGATAGATAGATAGATGATGGATGGATGGATGGATGGATGGATGGATGGATGGATGGATGGATGATGATGGATGGATGGGTGGGTGGATGGATGGATGGATCGATGGTAGACAGACAGACAAATACAGATGATATATATATATAGATAGATAGATAGAGATAGATAGATAGATAGATAGATAGATAGATAGATAAATAGATAGATGGATGGATGGATGGATGGGTAGACAGACAGACATACAGACATACAAACAAATACAGATGATAGATAGATAGATAGATAGATAGATAGATAGATAGATAGATAGATAGATAGATAGATAGATAGATAGATAGATAGATAGATAGATAGACAGACACACAGATAGACAGACAGACAAATACAGATAGGCAAATATACATAATAGATAAGGATGGATGGATGCGTGGGTGGGTGGGTGGATGGATAGATAAATAAATAAATAGATAAATAGATAGATAGATAGATAGATAGATAGATAGATAGATAGATAGATAGATAGACAGACAGATACAGACACACACACACACACACACACACACACAGAGAGAGACAAATACAGATAGACAAATATACATAATAGATAGGGATGGATGGATGGATGGGTGGGTGGATTGATAGATAGATAGATAGATAGATAGATAGATAGATAGATAGATAGATAGATAGATAGATAGATAGATAGATAGATAGATAGATAGATAGATGATAGATAGATATGGATGGATGGATGGATGGATGGATGGATGGATGGATGGATGGATGGATGGATGGATGATAGGCCAAACTATATTTCTAATATTGAAATGATTTCCCCATGTGGTTCTCAAGAGTTTAGCTTATTTCAAAATGAGAGCTTATTCTTAGAGGTGATCTAATATAGAGACAATGTTGTTTTTCAGCTGATTGTCCACATAATTTGTCAATCAGAGGCAGATTGCTTCATTTTTAATATGGACAACTCACAGGAATGATCTGTTGGAATGACCCAACAGATCATTCCTGTATGAAAGCAGAAGCTCCATTTAACCATAATGATACTTCACTGATAGACATATGCCACATGTGAATCTCCAAGTATGATTAGTTATGATAGCGAGACTCCTAATGATGTGCTGTTTAAGGAAATGCTTTTCTTTAAAAAAAGATGTCATGGCCAGCTTCACTTCAGAGGAAGGTTTATAAAGAGGAAGAGCCTCTGTGTGCAGATGTTCAGCTTCATCTAAACTGAAATTACTACCATCAATGATCATAGAAATGAGGGAATTCCAGGTTGTCCACAATTGTTTTTTTCGGAGTTTTTTATTTCCCAGGATTTCATTGTAACATAACTTGGCCTCCTAGAAATGAGATGGATTAATGCAGGTAGGGGATAGGAGGAGGGGACCAAATCAACGAACTAGCATTCTCCTTCCCTCTCTCAATAGAACATTTCAAGAGTCTGAAATGGGTGACATGTTGCAAAAAAGGTTAATGTGCCTTTTATTATGCATTGAGTATTTGAAAGCATTTGACGTAATAGAGCACTGGATAAGATTTTTGTTTTTGCCTAATAGATTTTGCAGAATTTCATCTTACCCATCTAGGATTCAATCAGTTGTGGTATTCAGCCAGTTCGTACCGGCTTGGGTGAAAAGATGTCCTATTTAGCCAAGTTTTCGAGGCCGGGCACATGCACGGAAGGCACACATGTGCATGAAGCGAGAGTGCGCACACTCTCAGTGAATCGGTGGTAAGAATATGTGAAACCCACCGCTGATTCACATCCATTCTTGATGCAGCTCATCGGTATGATGTTCACAGAGCTTCTTATCTGGAGTTGATCAGAAGACAGTTTCATCTGAATTCTTGCCCACTCCTCCAAATACTTATAAGTAGATGCATCTGTTGTGACCCAGGCCCAAGTAAGTAGTAGGAAAAATCAATCAGACAAACTTTATTCGAACAGCTGAGAATTACTTCATTCCCAGCGTCGTTCAACTAAATTAAAGCAAATTCCTTCCAAGACAAATTCCTCAGTCCTATCTCAAATCTTGGTCCAATTAGGCAAACTGCCAAAGGCCTTTCTTGGCAAACGTTCGGAAGTCCCAGATACAAAAATAAATACAAGACGTAGACGAAGAAGGCGGCGAAGCTACCAATGTTGTTTTCCGGCAAAGTCCAAACGCCATTGCTGGTCTGTTTTAAGCCTTATGGGAGGGGCCAATCATCTCATGGCCCTACTCCCAAGTTGTCTTCTTTGCTTGAGCTGCTCTTGCCTTCTGGCAGCTCTTCTCATGCATGCACTAGGAACAGGCTCCTCCTGTTCCTCTGTCTCTCTGCTGTCAGCCTCTGGAGGCTCCGGAGTCCGAACATCACTCCCCATCTCTGGCCCCATCTCTGCCTCTGACACAGAGCCCTCATCTGGGCCTTCCCCAGCCTCCAAGACTGGCCCATGTTTTTCCTCAGCCTCATCGCTGTCTGACTCCACTGCTAGCTCTGCAGGCTGCTGGCGGACCACAACAGCATCCTTCATGGAGCTACTCATGTCTCTTTTTCACAAAAGTGAGATTAATGATTCTTAACTCTACAGCATGTTTGTGCAACCTTTTGGCTTTGCCAAGGTGTTTTTGTCTATTAGCACGTACCAATATCTGTGTGCTCTTTTTTGGAACATTTACAAAGACTCTTTAAATATGTCCCTAGTTGAGAGCTTATTGTATTAATAAAATATAAACCTAACAGAGACATTCCTTTTATTTCCTCTGCCATTAATCATTAAGCAGACTGACTTGTCTGAAAACAAGTTCTGAAACCCAGTTTGGGGATGGATTCAAATAAGCCATGGCTGTTATCATATCCTTGTCTTCCTGAATTTTTATTTCAGTTACTTTGGCCGGCAAATAAAAAAATGAGCTCATGTAACAGAACAGCCAATTAAGAAATAAATTTTGTCTTTCCCTCCAACTTTTAAATTAGAATTTGTTGGTTGACGTACACAACTGTAGGGCAAAACAACACTGGAATCTGGCTGGCTAGCCCTCCATCTTCTCTTGGCTGATAAGCCATGTTTCTTGTTCCACTTCTTGTTCACCATCCACAAGGCAGTTTGAGCCCGGTGTCTTGGCATTGTCATTGTCAAACGTGCCATTGAACCTGTGACATTAGCTTTGTTGTAGGCTCCAGAATATTCTGTACACTGGGTTCCTTTCCTATCCTTCATTCTCCTGTTTGTCACTTATTTGCAGCTCTGCCTTAAGCAACATGTTATGTAGAAAGTCTCTATGTAAATAAACCTTATAACAGGGACCTCAAGGAAATTGGAAGGAGGAAGCAATTGGAAACTTCAGAAGCTATCTTATATCAAATCAAACTCATTAGTCCATCCAGCATAGCACTGGACATAAGGCGTGAAAATGTTCTGACCCAGCCTTAGCAGAAACAAGAAACAGACTCCTTGTCACGAAAAACCCCTCTTTATTTACCTCTTGTGAATTAATTGCATTCACCCACCGAAAGTCCAGGCAATAGTCTTTCAAGGAGCTAACTGCAGTAACAAACCTTATCAGTTCCTTGCGATGATTTCAAGGCTGTGAGCTCCCAGCCGAAAGGCTGCAAAGTAAGTTCTGGCAAGCAGTCTGGCATGAAACGCAATGAACAAAATCTTCAGAAATACGAACTGTTATCTCCTATGACAACCACTCCCCTTTTCTTCTATTTATTCCCCAGCCAAGGAGGGGCCATTCAGCGTCCATGTGTGCTTTGCTTCCCGAGTCGACACCTTGTCCTCCGTTGTTCTCCTCTCCTAACTGTTCTGCGCATACGTGCATCTGGAACAGGCCCCAGCTGTTCTTCCTCCTCACTTATCTGAGCCTCCAAAGGCAGCTGGGTGGCTGGGAAATGTCAGACAGCCCTGGCTCTATCTCTGTGTCCGATACAGAGCATCCATCAGAGCCTTCCCCAGACTCCAGAACTGGCCCAAGTTCCTCCCCAACCTCCTCATCATCTGAGTCTGCCACCAGTTCCTCTGGCAGCTGGCGGGCCACAAAACAAAATTGTAGAGTGTAAGGAAGATGACTTTGACAGAGAAATGAAGGAATGAAGGAACAATTACAAAACCAAAGGAGCTAAAGCATTTTTAAAGTCCAGAACAATTCACTGAACTATTTACAAGGAAGAGAAAACCCAACACAATCAAATTGTGGAAGATTCTGATATTATAGCCAGTCTCAATCAAAGTAGCAGCAGAACAGCCAATGGAGTTGATGTTTTGGTTTTGTCTTCCTACTGGACTAACAAAATTGTTCTGCACAGTCTCAGATACAGGTTTTGCTTTACCTTAAGGTGATCAAGAATCCCCTTCCGAATGCAAATTGTGAGTTTCTCCTACAGAAATTACCCAAAGATGTTTTTGTTACATTTCTGGAGCACTCTCAAGTGAATAGAAGCAGGAGGTTGGACTAGAAGACATCTAAGGTGTCTTCCAACTCTATTATTCTATTGTTTTGTCTTTACTGTAGATATGCCAATATACAGGGGTGTCTTTTTAGCTTTGGATCTGATTATGTTCTGCCCCAGCTACAGACCCCGAAGAATGCAGCACACACAAAGTCTGTTCAAACCTTGGTTTACTAAATAAATCAGTCTTTTACAACAATGGCTGTTAATTAACTGCATTAACAGCCACCAAGAATTCAAAGAATAAGAACTGAAAGCTTACTGTGGTTGGCAGAATGCCCAGAACCAAATTGCAGGAAGCTGATAAGATAAGCAAGACAAGACACGAAGGTATGTGAACAAAGTTGTTCCCTGCAAATTGCTTCAGTTGGCGTTCCTCCTTAAATAGGCTAAGGAAGTGGCCAATTAGCCCCAAGCCTTACTCTCGAGGAGACCTCCTCCTGAGGAGCCACTCCTGCCTTTTGGCAGCTCTGGCGCCCGTGCATCAAGAAGAGGCTCCTCCTCTTCGTCCTCTTCACTTAAGGGAGCTTCTGGAGGTTCTGAAGGCTCT
The DNA here is from genome assembly GCF_029531705.1 of Pantherophis guttatus. Next base: position 8,714,432 of record NW_026844077.1, on the reverse strand, counting down.
GGCTGAATCCCCGCCTCTGGCACCACATCTTCTCCAGCCTCCACACTGTCTGGCTCGAGTGCCAGCTGCACAGGCTGCTGGTGCAGCACCACACCAGCCTCCTTGCTGTCAGAATCAGCTACTAGCTGCACAGGCCGCGTACGGGCCACAACACTACTGGACTAACAAAATTGTTCTGCACAGTCTCAGATACAGGTTTTGCTTTACTTAAGGTGATCAAGAATCCCCTTCTGAATGCAAATTGTGAGTTTCTCTTGCAGAAATTACCCAAATATCTTTTTGTTATATTTCTGGACCACTCCCAAGTGAATAGAAGCAGGAGGTTGAACTAGAAGACATCTAAGGTCCCTTCCAACTCTATTATTCTATTGTTTTGTCTTTACTGTAGATATGCCGATATACAGGGGTGTCTTTTTAGCTTTGGATCTGATTAACTGCAGAACACAGTATATTGTTCTGTGGTTTTGGAAGAGCTGTATAACTCGGCAGTGGAGCACAAGTACGGCAGCCCTATCCAGTGATAGCACAGTGGTGTTCTGTCCCCAACCCCACGCACAAACACCAACAGACGTTCAGGAGTTAAAGACCAAACCAGCCGGCAAAATCCTTTTCCTTATGATAACGGAACTTGGCAACAACCTAGTGGCTGCCTGCCAAGAGTTTATTATTTACAAAGAGGAGAGATAACTTCTCCCCACTTCTGATACATCAAAGGAAAGCAGCTCAATAATTACGGAATTAATCAAGTCCAGAGATACTCCAGCAAAGTCTTAAAGCAAAAGTCCGGCAATGCAGAATGGCGTGGAAGCTTTCAGCTTTGTTCGTCACAAGGTTTGACTGGCCACCACGCTCCTTTTTATATCCTGTGGGGTGTGGTCCAGTGACTCAGCCTAATCTCAGGCACGCCTTTTTTTCTGTTGCACGCACTTATCTCTGCGATGCTGGCATGGGTCCAGCCAAGACTCATTACCCTCATCACTGTCCATCTGTGGCTGCGTGGACGTGCTTGGCCCCAGCCCTATCTCTTGCCCTTCAGCGGACACCAAAGGCATTGCCAGAGAGGAGGGTCCTGGAGAGGGAGGCCTTGCCAACTCCTCCCCTTCACTCTCGGAGTCCTCTCCTGCCGATGACACAGGCTCCGGTAATGGAGCCACAACAAGTGGTCTGAACCGGGGCGAGCTGGTAGAAACCCACCACTGGTACTACTCAAAAAAAAAAAAAAAAGCGGTATTATTAGCTAATTTTAGAACCCTAACTTTTCCCAAAAGATTTCCACAATTTTGGCCACTACTATAATTCAAATAAAGTAATTCAAATAAAATAAAACCTTGTCTTACAAGGTGGCTCCTTGAACTGCAAAGCAACTTTCTCCATAAAGGATATACTTACGCGCCAAAGAAGTGCAAAGTATCGTCTGCAGAATTTTCTCCTTTTTTTCCCCCCTGTCTTCTTTCCTTTCCTTTAACAAAAGCATCGCTCCCTACATTTGAAGTCTCTCCATTAAATTGGACGGGGTCTGGGGGCAGCATCAGGCTTGGCAGCTAAGCCACTTCAAACGCATTCGACAATTCCCAAACATTAAGTACATTATTAATAATGGAACAAAAAATAAAATAAAATACCCAACCAGATGTATGCTGTTCCAGCAGGTTCTTTTCATGCCATATGTAAAAATGGAAAGCACTATTCTTTTGATGCTCAGCAGTGACAGGTAACCATAATTTAAATGCTGGTCAACGTGGCTGGGATAATTTTTTTCCCCCCTTCCATGAAACATGTGTATTTAACTTTCTCAGCATGCCGGAAAGCTTTTAAAACACCATCACGCTGATGTTAAAATAATAAGGTCCACCGGTTTGGCAATATGATTGCTTTTTTCTTATTTTTTACTGCTCAGTTCGTGCCGGCAAGCCGTGTCTTAATTTCAAAGGTTGTGGCTTTTAAAAACAGCTGACTGACTGTTCCTCTTTCTGAATCCAAGCTGTGCCAGGATGGATGGAGGGGAAAGAAAGAAACAGAGGGGCAGAATAGCTCATATGCTAATATGGTAATCATCCCTCATAACCCTGGATTTATTTTTAATCCAGAATCCTTTTTTTTATTTTAACCTTTTCTTTTATTTCTGGCTTCCTCTCCCTCCCGTAGAGGTTCAGTACTAGGGACTTGCAGAAACTACTCAGCAATCAATCTGGGCCCAGTTGTGGGCTTGAAATTTTTTTTCAGAAATGAAGGGGAGCTGCAAGATATAATTACTATATTTTTCGGAGTATAAGACGCACCTTTCCCCCACCCCAAAAAAGGGTTAAAATCTGGGTGTGTCTTATACTCTGAATGTAGCCCCGTCCAGCTACTCAAATAGAAGTTTCAGAGGCTGAAAAAAAGCCTTAGAAATGAAGCTTCAGAACGAGCTTTGGTCACTCGGTCCGGAAAAGGTTAGCCATCACTGACTTACATCAATAACCCATTGCAATGAGGTCCAGTGACATAGCTGAGTCCAGCAAGGAGTAGCTATGGCCAGTGGCCACGATCTGAGCCCCAATGCTATCTTTTATACTCTTTTACTGACAGCCCTTCAGTAAATGGAATTTTACTGGAGTAACTTCCTTGTTCCCTCATACTGACCATCAGTTTCCACATACATAAGTGTACATCCAAAACTCTCGCCATCTGTTACTTTAAGTTCCTTATTTCTTACAGTTTCAATGTTCTGATTCCAAATATTCCTCTGAAACTCTCCACTTTGCACATTCACACTACGCCAGTTGTGACAGCTCAGCAGATTACAAATAGTTCATTGTCCTTGCAAAATCATTTCAGCTGAATACTTTGATTCATATTACTTTATTTGACGGTCTGCTATCATTCTCAGGATTTATTCGTTCTCATAGATCAATAAGCCATAATATCATTTCTCACAGTCTTAAGTAGGCTTTTGTTTTATTGTCTCAGATTCCATTGTCTCAGATTCGCTGATGGATCAGAGATAGATGAGGTTATCAAATAGCATAGATGGCAAAAGGATGTTATTGTAGGAGGAGGAGTGGCAGAACCTGGGGATGGAGTTAAAAGAGGGATCAGCTTAGAATCCCTACATAGCCACAAGCGAACTGAGTGTCTATGGAGATTCTCAATCATGCAGATCATGGTTGTCCCAAAGGTGCAGTTCAAAAAGCAACTGGACTTCCTTTGTCCTTTCCTTTAAAAATGTTTTGCTTCTCATCCAAGTAGCTTTATATTCCTTCCTTCCTTCCTTCCTTCCTTCCTTCCTTCATTTGTCCAACATGTACAAAATGGATGGTATAGGTATAAATATAAACATAAACAAAGGAAGTAAGTACAGATAAATGTACAGACAGTAGGACAGGGCTGGTAGGCACGCTGATGCGCTTATGCACGCCCCCTTTACGGACCTCTTAGGAATGGGGTGAGGTCCACGGTAGACAGTTTGAGGTTAAACCTGTGAGTGTTTGAGGCTGTAACAACTGAGTTGGGTAGATCATTCCAGGCATTGACCACTCTGTTGCTGAAGTCGTATTTTCTGTCATCATGTTTGGAGCGGTTTACCTTGAGTTTGTATCGATTGTTTGCCCGTGTATTATTGTGGTTGAAGCTGAAGAAGTCATTGACAGGTAAGATGTTGTAGCAGATAATTTTGTGTACTATGCTTAGATCGGACCGCAGGCGGTGCAGTTCCAGATTGTCCAAGCCCAGAATTTCAAGTCTGGTGGCATAAGGGATTCTGTTATGAGTAGAGGAGTAGAGTACTCTTCTCGTGAAATACTTCTGGACCTGCTCAACTGTGTTAATATCCGATATACAGTGTGGATTCCAGGCAGATGAGCTGTATTCAAGTTTCTTGGATGGGAAGTGAAACATTTGTAAGGAACGAACAAAGAAAGTCCAGTTGCTTTTCAAAAAGCTGTTGTGGCCCACCAGTGGCCTGCACGGATTGTTGCTGATCCTGACGACGAGGAGGCTGGTGTGGTGCTGCGCCAGCAGCCTGTGCAGCCAGCTCTCGAATCGGACAGCGAGGAGGCTGAAGAAGATATGGTGCCAGAGGCAGGGATTCAGTCAGGGCCTTCAGAACCTCCAGAGGCTCCTTTAAGTGAAGAGGATGAAGAGGAGGAGCCTCTTCTCAATGCACGGGCACACAGAGCTGCCAAAACACAGGAATGGCTCCTCAGGAGGAGGTCTCCTCGAGAGTAAGGCTTGGGGCTAATTGGTCACTCCCTTAGCCTATTTAAGAAAGAACGCAGCTTGCAACAAGCTGCAGGAAACAACTTTAGTTCGCTAATCATCGTGTTGGGATTTCTCTGCAACCTTGCTTCTGGGCTTTTTGCCAACTCCAGTAAGACGCTGACTAAACTAAGTTTTGTTCAGAGTTTGTGTGTGCTGTGTTCTTTGGGATCCGTAGCTGGGGCAGAACAAAAGCACCTTCAGGACAAGCGAACTAAATGTAACTTCTCTCAAATTCTGTTGACCCTTATCTAACACCAAGCAGGTTCTAACCATTAGTTGAGGAGATTCATGTACATGGGCATTCTTAGCAATAAATAAGTTTATTTATAAATCAGTTTAATTGGACTTCCATGTGTGGAGTTGATCTTTCGCCCCTGACAGGTGTGAGAGATATTTTTTTTCTGCAATACTTTTATGATATTCATCTTATCTGGATGACTTCTGAAGATTATTTAGTCAGTTCTACAAATAATATGCACATGATTTGTTGAGTTTGTTCTTTCGCTAATCAAATCAAGTCAAGACTTCATTATGGTCAGCAGAATTCTTCTGATAAGGACTAGAAGTAAAACACTGTCTTTAAAACTGTGAAAAAAAAAGTGTGGTTTTCAATGCCAAGGGTAATATCTTTTTTAAAAAAATACTTTAAACTATAGGTACCATTTGTATAATTTTTTTTGTGGGGGAGAAGGGGAGAGCTCTATTGCTGTGTACTCAGTGGTGGTGAGAGTTCAGGGCAGTTCAGGCGAATCGGTAGATAAATTTCTGGCTGGCCGTGCCCTTCCCCACCCCTCCCTTTTCAAGGGCTCCCAGGTAAGTGCAGGGAGGCCTACTAGACCAAAACAGGACACAGGGAGGTGTGGCGTGTCCCCCTGTGGCCTGTTTTTGCTCCCAGGAGGCTGCAGGGAGGCCTCCTAGGCCCAAAACAGGGTGAGGGGG
>NW_026844077.1:8649254-8704254 GCF_029531705.1 Pantherophis guttatus | reverse complement strand
AACAGTAGCATAAAAGCCAATAGTAGTGCATATAAAAGTTCACAATGCATCCACTTGAGAGTGACCGAACAAAGCTATTTATTCCCCCAAAGCTTAAGGAATTGTGTTATTTTAAGAGTATGTGCCTAGGTGAGTGAGGAAAGCATAAAGCGGTAGGAACAAAATTGGCTTTCCAGCGTATATTAATTGGCAGCAAAAGAAGAACGTGGGTTGGTTTTCAGAATAAAAACTGGGTAACCATTATGCGTGAAGAGTTCTCCTCTTCTTCTGCCCATTCAGAGCACAGCAGGTAGCAAATCTCACTACTAATCAAATGGGCCTCTTATGTTTATTGTGTTTCTTAGTTAGGTGGAATCAGTTGGAAAAGGAGGGGAAAGCCAGGGAAAAGGAGGACCAAATTGCCAACAGGGGATCTGTCAACCATTCCATTGGCATATGCAACAAAAGAAACTCCTGGGACATTATTTTACCAAGGGTATAGCTTTATTGATAGATCCATATAGGCAGAATAGAAGCAAAGCCAGTTCTGAAGTTTTTGCGTGAAAATCTGCATAGTTAAAATTAACCTCCCCACCCCACCAGGTTACCTACTGTTCACTGTCCATCAATCCAGTGCAATCTCTTTGTTTTGGGAAACAATCTGCTTGGATCAGAAGGCTCTCATCATTCAACCTTGAGGTGTCTCTGAGGCCACAGATGGTGCACATGAATTCCCCAATTCCCTCCCAACCACCCATATATTCCAATCACACCTCTCCCCCCTCCTTGGTTTCTGTGGTCTGGCTGTGAGCAAAAATGCACAGCGAGTTGGCCATGACAGAATCTCTTTCTGCCCTAATCTAGCTATCTTTCTGTATCCCAAATTCTAAAAGTCCACATACAACACAGATGTCAGCATTCTGATGCTGCCATAAAAAGGAGGAGGCGAGGCTTGACTTTTCACCTACTTATTTTCTCTGTAGATAATATCTCCTAGGAGATGGGATGGGAGGGGGGACATTCCTGTGGGTTGAGGTCAGAAGCTGGGGAGACTGACTTGGAAGATGGCCAATGAGGAGATGAGAATTGGGAAATGGAAAGGGAAGGGTTTGGGGGTCAGAGGGTTAGTATCGGCTACGACGAAGTCGGGGCCAGATCTGTCGTACTCAATAAATGGAATATTTCAGCAAAGATTAATTGTTTGGGAGTGCAATTTATTTGAGATGACATCGAAACCTGACAACAGAGTCATACACGTGTCAAAGTTCCAAGTAATATATCCCCTTCAATAAGAACTCCGAGGCAGGCATACTCCTTAAAGAACATTTTATTAAAGGTAAAGGTTCCCCTCGCACATATGTGCTAGTCGTTCCTGACTCTAGGGGGCGGTGCTCATCTCCGTTTCAAAGCCGAAGTGCCAGCACTGTCCGAAGAAGTCTCCGTGGTCATGTGGCAGGCATGACTCAACACCAAAGATGCACGGAACACTGTTACCTTCCCACCAAAGGTGGTCCCTATTTTTCTACTTGGTTGGAAGGGACCTCAGAGCTCTTCTAGTCCAACCCTTTGCTCAAGCAGGAGACTCTGTACCTTCTGAAACAAATGGTCATCCAGTCTCCTTTTGAAAGCCTTCAGTGATGGAGCTACCCACAACTTCCGAAGGCAATCTATTCCAATGGGTGATTGTTCTCATGGTTAGGAAATTTCTCCTTAGTTCTAGATTGCTTCTGAGCTTGCTTAGTTTCCATCCATTGTTTCTTGTCTTGCCTTTCGGTACTTTGGAAAATAGTTTGACCCCACCCCCCCACCCCCATCTTTGTTGGAGTCCCTTAAATATTGGAATAGTGCTATATCATGCCACTCCTAGTCCTTATTTTTATTAGACTAGATCAGGGATCTGCAACCCTAAACACTCAAAGAGCCATTTGGAGCCGTTTCCCACAGAAAAGAAAACATCGGGAGCCACAAAATCCTTCCCATGCCTGGCTATTTCTTGAGTGCCCACAAAACTAGCATATGTAGTTGAATTAAACGTTCTGTTTTCTTCTGAAATTTTTCTTTTCTTGGATTTATCCACGATTGGCCTACCGGGGGTTGAAAAGCCCAATATATCGCATGCTGGCGGGTGTCGCACATTGGTGGTTGTGACGCATATTTTGAGTGACGGAGCCGCAGCAGAGGGGTAAAAGAGCCACATGCAGCTCCAGAGCCGCAGGTTGCTGACCCCTGGACTAGATACTGTATACCTAGTTCCTGTAACCATTCTTTGTCTGTCTTAGCCTCCAGCATCCTAATCGTTTTTGTTGCTCTTCTCTGCACTCTTTCCAGAGCCTCAGCATCGGGGGTTTTTTTTGGTATTGCGATGACTTGAACTGGGTGCAATATTCCAAGTGTGGTCTTATTAAGGTTTTGTAAAGTGGTACTAAAACTTCATGTGATCTTGATTCTATCCCCCTGTTAATGCAGCCTAGGATTGCATTGGCTTTTGGGGGGTTGGATCAGGGGTGAAATGCTCCTGGTTCTGACCGGATTGCCTGATCCGGTAGCGATGGAGGCGGGTGGTTCGGAGAACTGGTAGCAAAAATCCCTGCCCCCCCCCCACATTGCCCAGCTGAGCCACGCAATCATCAGAGGCTTTTGTTTTATTTTTAAAAGCATTTTTTCTACAACCTCTTTGGCTGAAAGAATGCTTTTAAAAGTAAAAAAAAAAGCCTCTGATGATCGCACGGCTCAGCTGGGATCGTCAGAGGCTTTAAAAAAAGAAAGAAAGAAAGCCTCTGCCAATCAGGCAAGTCAGCTGGGATCGTCAGAGGCTTTAAAAGCATTTTTTTTACAACCTCTTCATCCAAAGAGGCTGTAGAAAAAATGGTTTTAAAAGTAAAAAAAAAAAAAAAGTTGGCCACGCCCACTCAGTCATATTACCCTCCCCCCAAGCCACGCCCACAGAACCGGTAGTAACAAATTTTACATTTCACCACTGGGTTGGATGAATAGAATAGAATAAAATAACAGAGCTGGAAGGGACCTTGGAGGTCTTCTAGTCCAACCCCCTGCTCAGGCAGAAAACCTTACACCACTTCAGACAAATGGTTATCCAACCTCTTCTTAAAAACTTCCAGTGTTGGAGCATTTACAACTTCTGGAGGCAAGCAGTTCCACTGGTTAATTGTCCTCATTGTCAGGAAATGTCTTCTTAGTTCTAAGTTGCTTCTCTCCTTGATCAGTTTCCACCCGTTGCTTCTTCTCCTGCCCTCGGGTGCTTTGGAGAATAGCTTGACTCTCTCTTCTTTGGGGCAGCCCCTGAGATATTGGAACACTTACCATGTCTCCCCTAGTCCTTCTTTTCATTAAACTAGACATACCCAGTTCCTGCAACCGTTCTTCATATGTTTTAGCCTCCAGTCTCCTAATCATCTTTGTTGCTCTTCTCTGCACTCTTTCCAGAGTCTCTACATCTTTTTTATAGCATGGTAACCAAAACTGGATGCAATATTCCAAGTGTGGCCTTACCAAGTCCTTATAAAATGAATCAGCAGGAAGTTCCTTGCATTAATCTAAGAGAGAGCATTGAGCCACAGAAAAGCTGACATAGCTACTTTCCTGCACTGAATGAGAAGGACAATCTTGGTTTGTTTTGCTGGGAGGCCATTAAATGAAAATGAGGCTGTAGACTGCATAATTCCTACATAGGAATAATTCCTACAAGGAGCCTGGTTTAGCTCAACAGACAGAAGCACTGTAATTTAACACCAGCTGTCTGCAATTAAAGTAAGTTCGAATCTCACCAGGCTCAAGGTTGACTCAGCCTTCCATCCTTTCTAAGGTAGGTAAATTGAGGACCCAGTTTGTGGGGGCAATAAGCTGACTTTGTATAAATATACAAAAGGATGAAGGCTATTGCTTAACGCATTGTAAGCCGCCCTGAGTCTCCGGAGAAGGGCGGCATATAAATCAAATTAAAAAAATAAAATAAAATAATCAAGAGTATGTCAACATCTTAGATGTTATCATAAAGTCAAAAAAAAAAAAAAAAAAAAACTTCACCGCTCTCTTTTATTATTTAACAGCAGCTTTTCTGTTGTTGATGTATTCATTAAAAGTCAGTTTGGTAAGTGCTTAATAGGTCCCCTCATTCTGAGCTGCCCAAGAATAATGGCATATTCTATTTATTATTCATACATGACAAGGAGAAGTAGTACATTTTGCATTTTGGGGAAGAAAAAAAACAAAAAACCTCAGGCAGCAATTAATGACCCAATGCATTTTTTTCAAGCCAATTAGTTCCTATATTTATTGCAATTCCATATTCTAATGTGAGAAGTTGATTTTTTTATGGGAACGGAAAGTCCAGAGGTTAAGTATGTCAACTGTAAAATATCTACCAGGAGTACAGAGAAGCCGATTGCTTTGGTAATTAAAAAAACAAGGTCATGGGATGTAAGTTTTACAAGCAACCTCACTCAGCTTCAAAAACCCACAAAGCCACATCTTATCGGATTCGATTCTTTTTTCTTCCTGAGGTAAAAAGTGGAGAAAGACTAGGAGTTTATTTTTTCCCCTCATATTAAGGGTACGAACTATTCTAAATATCAGTAATAAGAGGTGGTTTGTAGTACGCAGAAAGGATGGCTACTCAAAATATTGAATATATGGAAATTCTGGTTAAAAGGGTCTCCCTCAAATGTTTACTAGAAGCAAAAAAATGGAAGCTCATCAGGGAGAGATCCAGGATAGAGTCTCCTACTTGAACAGGGTGTTGAATTACTAGAAGACCTTCAAGGTTGCTTCCAGCTCTGTTATTCTGTTATGAATTTCCTGACAGGGAGAACAGTTTTTCACCCAGAGCTGTGGAAGCGCCATTGCTGGAGGTCTTCAAGAAAAGATTCAACAACCCTTTGACTGAGAAGGTATAAGGACTCCTGCCTTGAGAAGGGATTTGGATTTAATTTGATTTATATGCCGCCCTTCTCCAGAGACTCAGGGCGGCTTACAATGCGTTAAGCAATAGCCTTCATACTTTTGTATATTTTTTACAAAGTCAGCTTATTGCCCCCACAAACTGGGTCCTCAATTTACCTACCTTAGAAAGGATGGAAGGCTGAGTCAACCTTGAGCCTTGGCGAGATTCGAACCTGCAGTAATTGCAGGCAGCTGGTCTTAATAACAGGGTGCTTTAGACCACTGTACTACCAAGTAGTATCAAAGGTCCACGCACCAAAAGATATTAGGAGGACCCAGATTGTTAGGGGGCAATATGCTATTTAGTATACTGTCTTTGTTGTAAGCCGCCCAGAGTCCTCGGAGAGTGGGTGGCATAGAAATATGAATAATAAATAAATAAATAAATAAATAAATAAATAAATAAATAAATAATATTAGATCATTCTTCAATATAACTCACAGACTGAACATCTTTTGAGAATGTATGTGTGCATGAGCATAACTTTGTTGATCTCTCTCGTTTTGCCATTTGTCAGAAATGGTGTAGGGCAGGGGTGAAATCCCATAGGTTCTAACAGGTTCTGAAGAACCGGTAGCGGAAATTTTGAGTTTGGAGAACCAGCAAATACCACCTCTGGCTAGCCCCAGAGTGGGGTGGGAATGGAGATTTTGCAGTATCCTTCCCCTGCCATGCCCACCAAGCCATGACCACAGAACTGGTAGGGAAAAACTTTGGATTTTACCCAGTGGTGAAATGTAAAATTTGTTACTACTGGTTCTGTGGGCGTGGCTTGGTGGTGGGGGTAATATGAGTGAGTGGGCGTGGCCAACTTTTTTTTTTTTTTAACTTTTAAAACCATTTTTTCTACAAACTCTTTGGCTGAAGAGGTTATTTAAAAAATGCTTTTAAAGGCTCTGACGATCCCAGCTGACTTGCCTGATCGGCAGAGGCTTTCTTTTTTTTGAAAGCCTCTGATGATCCCAGCTGAGCCGTGGGATCATCAGAGGCTTTTTTTTTTTTAAAGCATTTTTTCAGCCAAAGTGATTGTAGAAAAAATGCTTTTTTTTAAAAAAAAAGTCTCTGATGATTGCGCGGCTTAGCTGGGCAATGCGGGGGGGTGGAGGCAGAGATTTTTGCTACCAGTTCTCCGAACCATCTGACTCCATCCCTACCGGATCAGGCGATCCGATCCGAACCAGGAGCATTTCACCCCTGATTTTACCCCTGGTGTAGGGTCTCCTGCTTGAGTGGGGTGGGTGAGACTAGATGACCTACAAGGTCCCTTCCAACTCTGTTCATCTGTGATTTGCCAGAGGAAGATGCAATGAAGGAGAAAAAGAAAGCAAACATCGCTTACCTGAATTGGAATTTATTCAAGTCACAGAAAACTATCATCCTTCTCCTGATTAAATACTTTGCCAATCAGGTACTTTAACAAGCTGACACATTTGCATTTCTCTCAAACGAAACTCAGGGCAGCCGTGAGATAGAAGTGATCATTGTTTATTACTAGACGCCTGAAAACAACGCCAGGATCTTGCTTCTTGACATCATCTGCGATTGCCGCCAAGCCTACAATGCAGTTTGGAAATTAATTTCCCCTACATAAGAACAGTGGTTGGTATTTATCAAGCTTAGATTTGTATTTTCATGTCAAGCCAGCTGTAAAATTGGGTAACAAAAAATAAAAAATAAAAATAAAATAATCCAAGGCAGGCAGCAGCTGTAGCCTTTCAGACAACTCTTCATAGGCCAATAAATTACACATGCAAACACACACAAAAATAAATAAATAAATAAATAAATAAATAAATAATATTAGATCATTCTTCAATATAACTCACAGACTGAACATCTTTTGAGAATGTATGTGTGCATGAGCATAACTTTGTTGATCTCTCTCGTTTTGCCATTTGTCAGAAATGGTGTAGGGCAGGGGTGAAATCCCATAGGTTCTAACAGGTTCTGAAGAACCGGTAGCGGAAATTTTGAGTTTGGAGAACCAGCAAATACCACCTCTGGCTAGCCCCAGAGTGGGGTGGGAATGGAGATTTTGCAGTATCCTTCCCCTGCCATGCCCACCAAGCCATGACCACAGAACTGGTAGGGAAAAACTTTGGATTTTACCCAGTGGTGAAATGTAAAATTTGTTACTACTGGTTCTGTGGGCGTGGCTTGGTGGTGGGGGTAATATGAGTGAGTGGGCGTGGCCAACTTTTTTTTTTTTTTAACTTTTAAAACCATTTTTTCTACAAACTCTTTGGCTGAAGAGGTTATTTAAAAAATGCTTTTAAAGGCTCTGACGATCCCAGCTGACTTGCCTGATCGGCAGAGGCTTTCTTTTTTTTGAAAGCCTCTGATGATCCCAGCTGAGCCGTGGGATCATCAGAGGCTTTTTTTTTTTTAAAGCATTTTTTCAGCCAAAGTGATTGTAGAAAAAATGCTTTTTTTTAAAAAAAAAGTCTCTGATGATTGCGCGGCTTAGCTGGGCAATGCGGGGGGGTGGAGGCAGAGATTTTTGCTACCAGTTCTCCGAACCATCTGACTCCATCCCTACCGGATCAGGCGATCCGATCCGAACCAGGAGCATTTCACCCCTGATTTTACCCCTGGTGTAGGGTCTCCTGCTTGAGTGGGGTGGGTGAGACTAGATGACCTACAAGGTCCCTTCCAACTCTGTTCATCTGTGATTTGCCAGAGGAAGATGCAATGAAGGAGAAAAAGAAAGCAAACATCGCTTACCTGAATTGGAATTTATTCAAGTCACAGAAAACTATCATCCTTCTCCTGATTAAATACTTTGCCAATCAGGTACTTTAACAAGCTGACACATTTGCATTTCTCTCAAACGAAACTCAGGGCAGCCGTGAGATAGAAGTGATCATTGTTTATTACTAGACGCCTGAAAACAACGCCAGGATCTTGCTTCTTGACATCATCTGCGATTGCCGCCAAGCCTACAATGCAGTTTGGAAATTAATTTCCCCTACATAAGAACAGTGGTTGGTATTTATCAAGCTTAGATTTGTATTTTCATGTCAAGCCAGCTGTAAAATTGGTAACAAAAAATAAAAAATAAAAATAAAATAATCCAAGGCAGGCAGCAGCTGTAGCCTTTCAGACAACTCTTCATAGGCCAATAAATTACACATGCAAACACACACAAAAATGATTGTGTTGCTTCAGATTGGAAGAGTAATCTTTAACAAATCTGGAATGATATATTTGAGATATTCAGAGGGCGAATCTCGCTTGCTCGCTGTCCCTCCCTCTCCCTCTATCCATCCATCATCTGTCTGTCTGTCTGTCTGTCTGTCTGTCTGTCTGTCTGTCTGTCTGTCTGTCTGTCTGTCTTCTATCTATCTATCTATCTATCTATCTATCTATCTATCTATCTATCCAGTGGTGGGATTCAAATAATTTAACAACCGGTTCTCTGCCCTAATGATTTCTTCCAACAACCAGTTCACCAAACTGCTCAGAAAGTTAACAACCGATTCTCCCGAAGTGGTGCGAACTGGCTGAATCCCACCACTGTATCTATCTATCTATCTATCTATCTATCTATCTATCTATCTATCTATCTATCTATCTATCTATCTATCTCTATCTATCTATCTATCTATCTATCTATCTATCTATCTATCTATCTATCTATCTATCTATCTATCTTTCTATCTCTGTTTATCTCTACCTTTCTATATCTATCTATCTATCTATCTATCTATATCTATCTATCTATCTATCTATCTATCTATCTATCTATCTATCTATCTCTGTTTATCTCTACCTTTCTCTATCTATCTATCTGTCTATCTATCTATCTATCTATCTATCTCTTTCTATCTCTATCTATCTATCTATCTATCTATCTATCTATCTATCTATCTATCTCTGTTTATCTCTACCTTTCTATATCTATCTATCTATCTATCTATCTCTTTCTATCTCTATATCTATCTTTCTATCTCTATCTATCTCTATCTTTCTATATCTATCTATCTATATCTATCTATCTATCTATCTATCTATCTATCTATCTATCTATCTATCTCTATCTTTCTATCTCTATCTTTCTATATCTATCTATCTATCTCTATCTATCTATCTATCTATCCATCCATCCATCCATCCATCCATCCGTGATACCTTGATACAATTACTATTTTTAAGTTGTATTAATAAATAACATTGAATAACAGCTAAGAAATAGCAATAAAAAACACAAATCATAATAGCTGAATACATATTATATTCTTAAAAGAATACCAATTAATGCAAATTAAGATACAAGAAAAGGAAACCTGAAATTAAATAAAAGCAGCAGAAATATTAAAAATAATGTCAGAGGGGAGAAATATCCCAGACTTTTTAAAAAAATAATTGTATTTTTATCTGTTTCTCAGTGTGAGATTCTCCTTTCCACCTCTATCATGTACTGGGGTTTTCAGAGAACTTTGCCCTACAACTAATCCTTGCTTAAAGATTGGTCATTTAGTGGTCATTCAGTATAACAGAATAACGGAAGGGATCTTAGAGGTCTTCTAATCCAACCCCCTGCTCAAGAAAGAGACCCTATACTATTTCAGACAAATAGTTGTCCAATCTCTTCTTAAAAACCTCCACTGTTGAAGCACTCATAACTTCTGGAGGCAAGTCATTCGACTGATAATTTTTTCTGTCAGGAAATTTCTCCTTAGTTCTAGGTTCGTTCTTTCCTTGATTAGTTTTCACCCATTGCTTCTTGTCCCACTCTCAGGTGCTTTGGAGAATAGCTTGACTCCTTCTTCTTTGGGGCAGCCCCTGAGATATTGGAAGATCATGTCTCCCCTAGTCCTTCTCTTCATTAAACTAGACATACCTAGTTCCTGCAACCATTCTTCGTATGTTTTAGCCTCCAATCCCTTAATCATCTTTGTTGCTCTTCTCTGCACTCTTTCTAGAGTCTCAACATCTTTTTTTACAGTGTTTGCTACTATGGACCTCCCCAAATGATCAAATTTTGGGCGCTTGACGAAAGGTTCACATTTGTGGCTATTTGCAGCATTCCACAGTCACCTGACCATGATTTTTGGCAATTTTATTTGTCAGTTTCTATTATTTACTTCTAATTCGCCTCCTCCCCCAAAAAACACTAATTGAGTAAAACAGGCTTGTTTAATAACTACTGCCTTTGGTTAACAATCACACTGTTCACTTAATGACTGCTATGTTCCCTTAATAACCATTGCAAAAAAGGTCGTAAAATTGGGTGCAGTCACATGTTGACCGGTTTAATAACAACCATAATTCCAGGCTCACTTAGTCAAGGACAACTGGCAAAAACAAAAGAGCTTTATCCTGCTCGGTTACAGACAGTTCAAATCCCAGCATTTTTACTGAGGTTTTGCCCCAGTGTCTACCATTTTAGCAAAAATCACAAAATTGTGTCTCGCTTATTCTGGCCATGTCATGAGGAGGAATTCACTGGAGAAAAGCAATTTTGTTTGGAAGAGTTAGTGGTAAAAGGAAACCAGGACGCCAAAGAACATGGTGGCTGGGCACCATTGAAACCGACACCAATCAGAGCATAAAAGGTAAAGGTAAAGGTTCCCCTCTCACATATGTCCTAGTCATTCCCAACTCTAGAGGGCGCTGCTTATCTCGGTTTCAAAGCCGAAGAGCCAGTGCTGTCCGAAGACGTCTCCGTGGTCATGTGGCCGGCATGACTCAACGCCAACGGCGCATGGAATGCTGTTACCTTCACACCAAAGGTGGTTCCTATTTTTTCTACTTGCATTTTTTACGTGCTTTTGAACTGCTAGGTTGGCAGAAGCTGGGACAAGTAACGGGAGCTCACCCCATTACGCGGCACTAGGGATTCGAACCAGAGCATAGAACAACTCAAAACCAGAGCATAGAACAACTCAAAAGAAGTAGTGGAAGATTGGAAGACAGGGAGAGACCTGGCCCATAGAATCGCCAAGAGTCAGATATTATTGAATGGATATCATCATCATCATCATCATCATCATCATCATCATCATCATCATACAATTTTATACAAATTTAAATTAAGCTACATTTGCATTTGGTTGACCATCCATCCAAAACTACGTACCACTTTGAGCAGGAGGATCTCTGGAGAATTCCAGGGGCTGGGATTGCCTATCAGTTGTCAACATTTAAGGAAGGGGATCCAGAGCATGGCCATACCATCTAACCTATGATGGGCATATACTCTCAGGGAGAGGTGTTCCCTCAAGAAACCTGTCCTAACCTATGTGGGATGTAGGGCTTAGGTGATAACCTAAGGTGAATCGAACCTAGGATATAAATGGAAGCCAGTGTTTTGAGCCAAGTACGTGTCAAGGTGACTAATGTCAACTCGTAAAGCATTCCTGGCCTGCTCTTGAGTTGCCATAGGTGGGGGGGTGGGGGGGAACTGACAGAGCATCACGGCAGCCACAACCAGAAGCACATTCCACACATACCTGTTTCAAGGCTGTATCCCAGGTTATTCGGGAACCAGTCGGAGAGGTGTGATCTCTACAGCCCGCAAAAGTGCTCCATTGGGGAATGTGATTTATGACACACTCTGGGAGGAGAGGGGAAACAGGGTCATAGTTAGGCCATCAATTATGTGGGGGACAGCTGACTTCACTTGGGTACATGCCGACATGTTGCTCCTAATAAATAACTGGATTTGTTTTGGAACTTGGCTCGAGGCTCATGGTTTAATTAGGGCATCCATCGGAACCCTGACAAATAAAACATGAGTGATTGTGAGCAAGACCTCCCACTCCAGGAACAGGCACAATTGATGCACAAGATGGATTTGTGCAAAAGTCCTGGCTACAGTTGCAACCTGCAACAGCTTTTGACCATATCCTGTGGATATCCTACAGAACAAAACAATAGAATAACAGAGTTGAATGGGACTTTGGAGGTCTTCTAGTCCAACCCCCTGCTCAAGCAGGAGATCCTATACCATTCCAGACAACTGGCAGTCCAGTCTCTTCTTTAAGGCCTCCAGTGATGGAGCACCCACAACTTCTGAAGGGAAGCTGTCCCAGTGGTTAATTGTTCTCATTGTTGGGAAATTTCTCCTTAATTCCAGGTTGCTTCTCTCCTTGATTAGTTTCCATCCATTGTTTCTTGTCTTGTCTTCAGTAGGTTGACCCCTCTACTTTGTGGCAGCTCCTCAAATATTGGAACAACATTTTTATTGTAATTTGTATTGTATTTTGTTTTATTAAATATTGGATCAGGGTGACATTGATTTCATAGAGATTCCAAAACTTAATAGAAATTTGAGGCCACCATGCAGAAAAATGAAATTGTTTTTAGATATAAATAGCATGATGTTCTTAATCATGCTTTTGACCTGAGTTTGGGGAAACATCAAATAGTAGCAGAAGGGTAAGTTTTTGACAAAGGAAGTCAAGGTCTTTTTCCCCGAGTTACTAGTTTTCCGTTTCTGAGAATGGCAGACTTAAAAAAAAAAAATAGAGCTATTTATTCAGACAAAATTTATTCAAATATAAATCGATGTCCAAAATTAACTTGGGTCAGTAAAGTATAATTACATGACTGCAAATCTCCAATAATGATACAAATCAAACCATTTTTACACCCGGCAGGGGGCATGCATGATCAAAATTACATTTTTTTTCCATCATCTTTTCTAAAGTAATTATAACTTTATGGTTTGGTCTCAGGAAAGCTTAGCCAGGCATGCCAATTGATTGTTAGAGTCCCTGACCCCATTATAGAAATACTTTTTTCCCTCACGTGTATTTGTGAAGTGAGTTTGTATTCCATATATAAAGAAACACAAACAAATGGACAAAAAAATGGATGGTTTGTATGTTTGATGAATGACTTGGAAGTCCCAAAGGTGTTGTTTTTTTTAAAAAGAGGTTACTGGACTTCCTTTGTTTTTCCTTGAAGATGTTTCGCTTCTCAGCCAAGAATTTTCTGTCAGTGTTCCAGTGTTCCTTCGCTTTTATTTAATAAAAAGTAATATTCAGGTCCATCGGGGCCAGTGGTGGGTTCCTACCAGTCCGGTCCGGTTTGGCCGAGCCGGTAGCGGTGACGATATGACGTCACCAAACCGGTTCTCCCCACCCACCCACCCACCCATGTTATTCTTACCTTTTATTTGGTCCCACCCCCAATCTATTGCTACCTCCTGAGTCCCAGCTGATGACTAGAGGGAAAAAAACTGTTTAAACTCTTGCCGCAGGGCTTCAAGGGGCCGTCCTACAGCTGATCAGTGTTAAAAGCAAACAAATGAGTCGGGTCGTAAGTGCGAGGACTGGTCGTAAGTGCGAGGACCTTCCAGAAATGACTGACCAGCTAACCACGCCCACCTAGTCACATGACCTCCAAGCCACACCCACAAAATAAGCCACGCCCACAGAACCGGTAGTAAAAAAATTTAGAACCCACTCCTGATCGGGGCCATGGAACAGAGTGCTGAATGATCTAATACAATCCCTCTAGCCCATAATTTCTTATAAGGCTGTCATAAACCCATGATCAAACATGTAAGCCTGCTTTGTCTCATTCTATTCCAAGTTTTTCTCTCGAGCCACAGCAATCCCCTTTTAAAATGACCCCTGGGTGAACTATAGAAGGAAAAAAAAAATGAAACCAAGACTTAGAAGGAGCAAACAACATTATGAGTATTATGTTTTTCCCCCCTTCTCTTCCAATCATTCAATGATCCATTTATTTCCTGAACTTATTAACATCAACAATTCAATTAAGAGACTAATGCTTTATCAGGACTTGTTTATAGGATCACTTATCCAGTAGCAACGGCCCATTAACGCTTTTCCAGTCTCTGCTAAAAGGGTCAATCAGGGGCTGTAGGAAACAGAAATAAAGGAAAACAACCACAGGAGGATTTAATTACTTCGGCTTGCAAGGTTTTCATCGGTGTATATCATTCTGGAATTAGGACTAGGAGAGGATTTGTTAAGGGTAGTCCTTGACTTATGAACGTTCTGTCAACTGTCTGACTAGTGAACCCAAAATAAGGAAACACACTTGGGAGCTTTGAATTCCGAAAAATAAAACTTTATTGGATACACCATTTTGGTACTGAAGAATCAAAACCAGCTCTATTTTTTCTGCAGAAATGCTTGCCTAGTTAAACAATAGTTTCCCTTTCTCCCCACTCCTAAGTGATCACATTATCCAATTGTAAGAAGTTAGCACCCACCCCTTTCCTAGAGGAATGAAATATTTTGGGAAATATTAAAAAGGCAGAATATTATGTTTCCCTGGATGAGAAATGGAGAAGCATGTTTTAAGGACAAAGCAGCTCCCATCCCCCCCCCACCCTTTGTTAATGGGCCAGAGGCAGAAACCCAATCCTTTGTCAAAGGACCATCATCTGGAACACAATAGGGCCCATCTAGCAACAGAAACTCACCACATGGCACCTGGGAAGATTACCTTAGCCAGCAAGGCTAGCTAAGACCCCCACCTCCTAGGAGTCTGACAACCAATCAGGATACTCTTTCTGGGCCCCAGGTAGTTCAAAGCCAGAGAGGGCATAAAACCCAGGGACCCTCTGTGTCTCACCCTTTTCTGTTCAGGAACTCAAGCCATGTGATCCTGTCCACCATTAAACCATCTTTCCAAGCAGTCTCCATGTTTCCAGTGTCTTTTTCCCCACTTGGAGCTGAACCCAGAAGGACATTTCTTCCTACACAATAATGAGACATCCTTTCATTATGGGAACAGTCCACCTCCTTCTCAAGCACCTGCAGCGGTGACCTTGATGGTTTCCAGGCTCTCGTGCTCTGTGCATATCTTCTTGGCATTCCATTCCACCCTTCTCTTCCGTCCCCAGTTCATTGGCAAGTTGAATAGCGATAAGGTTTGAAAGAAGCAAAGCGGTACAATCTTGATACATTCACTTAGCAACTGTTCAAATTCTGATCGACCCTCAAAAAAATACATATGGCCCAGATTCAAAGTTCTGATGGTTTCCTCTTACAGTCACGCAATCACATTTTGAGTTGCTTGGCAACCGGCTTGCATTTATTGGCTTTTTCAGTGTTCCACGGGAATGTGACACATGGGTTCGCTTAACGCCTGTGGTATTCACTTAACAGCTGCAGATTCCTTTAATGGCCACTGCAAAAACTTGTCATAAAATCAGTCTGGCCACGAGATAACCTGTTGAACGGCTGGCACAATTTATAAGTGTAATTCCAGGCACAATTCCAGTTGTAAATTTTCCCACTTCTGGACATTGGGGGTTTGAAGGAGGACAATCAGGGGCAATACTGGAAATGAAGTGGCTGGATGTTTTTGACCAGTTTTAGACATCTTGGGGAAAGGGCTGCAAGTGGGAATGGAAGCAAGAAGTTCTTGGAGTCAGGTTATTGTTTTCTCCCATGTACCATCCTCACTCTTCCAGGATGTTCTGAAGTCACTCCTGATGTTCATCCATTGGCCCAATTCCAATGCTACTGAGGATCTCTAATGGAATACTGATGTTTGAGTTAGCTAAAGGGATACTTGTAGATCCTTTGTCCTGTATCTATTGAAGTCTCCCTGGCTTTCCATACTCTCGTAAGAAAAAAAATTTCAATCTTTCTTTCTTTCTTTCTTTCTTTCTTTCTTTCTTTCTTTCTTTCTTTCTTTCTTTCTTTCTCTTTCTTTCTTTCCTAAAATACAAGTTAATACAAGGTAAGAAAAAGACAAGAGAGTAATCAAAGAGAAGGCTAAAAGTGCAAGAAATGGGAAAGAAAGAAAGAAAGAAAGAAAGAAAGAAAAAGAAAGAAAGAAAGAAGACACACAGAAGTAGCTTCCAGTCTCCTTTTACAGCAGCTATAAATACAATTATAAATTTACCTCTTATTCTATCATTTACAACATACCTCTCTTCTTTCTGCAATCTATCTTGAATCCTCAAAACCATAAATCTTAAATTCATTTTTTTTTGTTTCACGCAAAAAGCCTGTAAGGAGTTTGCAGTCAGCAATAAACATAGATATTGTCTTTTCTCTGATCAAAGAAGTCAATTGAGCCATCTTACCAAACTCCATCATTTTTGTCAACCATTCCGTCAGTGCACAGTGCAAGCAATATTGAAACTTTCTCTTTTTTTGTGTGTGCATACAATAATCTCACTGTAGTGATACAAAATGAATGTTTTACAACTGTTTGTCCATCAATCCAAAAAGAAGAAGAAAAAAACATCTGGTCACCACGTTACAAAAAAGATGTTGAGACTTTGGAAAAAGTGCAGAGAAAAACAACTAAGATGATTAAAGGCTTGGAGACTAAAATGTATGAAGAACAGTTGCAGGAATGGGATATGGCCAGTCTAGAGAAAAGAAGGACTAGAGGTGACATGATAGCAGTATACCAGTATTTGAGGATGTAGGAACCCACCCTTTTCCTAGAAGAATGAAATATTTTAGGAAATATTATAAAGGCAGAATATTATGTTTCCCTGTATGAGAAATGGAGAAGCATGTTTTAAAGACGAAGCAGCTCCCACCTTTTTGCCTCCCCCCACCCTTTGTCAATGGGCCAGAGACAGAAACTCAATCTTTGTCATTGGACCATCATCTGCAACACAATAGGACCCATCTAGCAACAGAAACTAACACAATAGGACCCATCTAGCAACAGAAACTCACCACATGGCACCTGGGAAGATTACATCAGCCAGCAAGGCTAGCTAAGACCCCCACCCCCTGGGAGTCTGACAACCAATCAGGATACTCTTTCTGGGCCCCAGGAAGTTCAAAGCCAGAGAGGGCATAAAACCCAGGGACTCTCAGCATCTCAGCCCTTTTCTGTTCAGGAACTCAAGCCATGTGATCCTGTCCACCATTAAACCATCTTTCCAAGCAGTCTCCATGTTTCCAGTGTCTTTTTCCCCACTTGGAGCTGAACCCAGAAGGATATTACTTCTAACAAGGGACTGCCACAAAGAAAAGGGGGTCAACTTAGTTTCTAAAGCACCAGGAGGCAAGACAAGAAGCAATGGATGGAAACTAATCAAGGAGAGAAGCAACCTGGAATTAAGGAGAAACTTTTCAACAGTGTGGACAATTAACCAGTGGAACAGTTTGCCTTCAGACATTGTGGGTGCTCCATCACCGGAGACTTTTAAGAAGAGATTGGACAGCCACTTGTCTGAAATGTTATAGGGTTTCCTGCTTGACGAGGGGGTTGGACTAGAAGTCCTCCAAGATCCCTTCCAGCTTTATTCTGATTGATTGGCCTCAATTGTACATTAATCGTTAAAATCCTCTAAATCAATGTGTTCATTTTAATCCAGAATTTTCCAGCTTTTTACACATCCACCAATATAAATAACTGTTCTGTCCCCGTCCCACACGCACACACACCAACAGACGTTCAAGCATTAAAGACCAAACCAGCCGGCAAAATCCTTTTCCTTATGATAACGGAACTTGGCAACAACCTTGTGGCTGCCTGTCAAGAGTTTATTACTTACGAAGAGGAGAGATAACTTCTCCCCGCTTCTGGTACATCAAAAGAAACAGCTCAATAATTACAGAGTCAATCAAGTCCAGAGATAATCCAGCAAAGTCTCTAACAAAAGTCCGGCAATGCAGAATGGCGTGGAAGCTTTCAGCTTTGTTCGTCACAAGGTTTGACTGGCCACCACGCTCCCTTTTATACCCTGTGGGGTGTGGTCCAGTGACTCAGCCTAATCTCAGGCACGCCTTTTCTTCTGTTGCGCGCGCTTATCTCTGCGACGCTGGCGTGGATCCAGCCAAGACTCATTACTCTCATCACTGTCCACCTGTGGCTGCATGGACGTGCTTGGCCCCGGCCCTATCTCTTGCCCTTCGATGGACACCGAAGGCATTGCCAGAGAGGAGGGTCCTGGAGAGGGAGGCCTTGCCAACTCCTCTCCTTCACTCTTGGAGTCCTCTCCTGCCGATGACACAGGCTCAGGTAACAGAGCCACAACAATAACATGGTATGCATTTCAATCCCTTCAATCACATATTTTCCCATTGTTCCAGCTGCATATTATAATCATTTTTTCTCTGTTTTCCTGTTTTCTACAAGTTACAGTGGTGGCTTAGACTAATAAGGAATACTGCCTTATATTTTTCTGCAACTTCATTACTTCAGGTTAGTTTGAGTTTGCTAGGACAAAAAGTAGACATGTATTTCATGGGGTGCCTATAAGGTTATGAAATGTTTTCAATGTTTTCCACATTATTTTTCTTTTATTGCAGCTGTCACCAATGATATTCCAACAATTTCTCCTAGTAAATCAAATGAGATAAGTGCTATAAATAGTGAAAAACGAAGGCAAATTAAATTAGAAGAGAAAAGTTCAGAAAAAAAAAGAAAAGGAAAAGGAAAAAAATAGTAGAAGAGAAAAGGAAAAATAAAAAGCAACAGAGACTATAATGACGAAGTTGTTTCAACCTTCATTGCGTGGGTAGATAAAGCTAATACGCTGAGTTTTCATTTCTAAAGTTAAAAAAAACCTGTTTTCCCTATAGCCTAACCTTTATCTATACATAATCCAGAAATCATAATCTTTTCAAACCTACAGTAGTCCCTTCCAACTCTATTAATCTGTTAATTCTGTTAAATTCTATTTAAAAAATCCATTAGGGATTATTGAAAATATCAAACATAGTTTATCCCTGGTCAAATAATCCAATTTTATATTCCTTCTTTTTGCTTCGCACAATCTTGACCTTTCAATCATTTGTATGGCGACGTAGGATTTGACCTTTCAGCATTCTTTGGAATTTAAAAGGAGTCTTCAGCATTTTTACCCAACTGTTTTGAAAACCCCATAAAGAGGCTTTGTCCAGCATTTCTTGTCGCAGCTGTTTCCATGTTTAGATCCTTTTCTTAGAAACACAGAAAAAGTGAAGGCAGGAAAAAAAAGAAAACCTGTTGGCCCATTAAGTCTGCTGTTTGAGTTTGCTTGTTTGTATATTTGTTTGTTCATTTATCTTGACTTGTCTTTGTAATCCCATTTTGTTGTTTTTAAATATTGTACAAAGTGAGCACCCACCCCTCTCCTAGACGAATTAAATATCTTGGAAAATATTTTAAAAAGGCAGAATATTCTATTTCCCCAAAGGAGAAACATGCTATTGGAAAGCAGCCCCCACCTTCCTTAATAGCCCCAGCAGGACTGAGCCAGCCTATCTACAAAACAAAAAACCTTCAGTTTGAGGATGATGGGATTAAGACATGGCCCTTCAGGACATAATAGGACCATTTAGCAGAAGACACAGAACTCGCTGCATTGCACAATCTTCTAAGGACACTGCATCACTCAGCAAACTTCAACCAAACCTGGGAGCTCAGAAAAACATGATGCCATAGGAATCTGACAACAGCCAATAGAATATAGGTTATTGCACAGGAACAGGAAGCTCAACTGCAAAGCCCAAGAGAAGGTATAAATACCCCTCACTCTCAACTCCATGTGGTCAGCAGCCCAGAACCACCCATGTGCTTCTGCTTCATCAATAAATGAACCCTGTTTCCAATCAGCCTCTAGCCTCCATTTTGTCTCCAGTGCCATTCTCCCAGCTTGGAATGGAACCAGATGGCTATTTCGTCCAACAATATACATGTAATGCAAAGAAGAGCAACAAAGATGATTAGGGGACTAGAGGCTAAAAGATATGACGAACAGCTGCAGGAACTGGGTATGTCAAGTTTAATGACAAGAAGGACGAGGGGAGACATGATAGCAGAGTTCCAATATCTCAGGGGTTGCCACAAAGAAGAGGGAGTCAAATTACTCTCCAAAGCACCTGAGAGCAGGACAAGAAGCGATGGGTGGAAACTAACCAAGGAGAGAAGCAACCTAGAACTAAGGAGAAATTCCCTGACAGTTAGAACAATTAACCAGTGGAACAACTTGCCTCTAGAAGTTGTGAATTCTCCAACACTGGAAGTTTTTAAGAAGAGATTGGAAAACCATTTGTCTGAAGTTTCCTGCCTGAGCAACTCTGTTATTCTAATTCTAATTCTAATCCAGTGCTAAAATATATGTTTGTTTGCATGGCTGTTTTTCCAAAGGAGGTGAAAACAATTCTCACAAGGTCTTAACCTTTAAAAAAAGGGTTCTACTTGTGCTTACTCCATATGCATATCAGCTGATTAAACAAATGGGTTGTGTAATGAGTTCTGGAAAGGCTCATTTCCCTGCCAAAGACATGTTGGCAAACTCTTCCCATGCAAATGTCTCAGAACATAGAATAATACAGTTGGAAAGGACCTTGGAGGTCTTCTAGTCCAACCCCCTGCTCAAGCAAGAAATGTCCATCTGGGTTCAGTTCCAAGTGGGGAGAAAGACACTGGAAACATGGAGACTGCTTGAAAAGATGGTTTAATGGTGGACAGGACCACATGGTTTTGAGGTCCTGGGAAAAAAAGGGCAGGGATGTTGAGAGTGCCCTGGTTTTATGCCCTCGCTGGGCTTTTGAATTTGAGCTTGTATTCTGATTGGTTGTCAGACTCCCATGGGGCCATGCAGGGGCAACTCTGTAGGCTGTCCTGAGTCCCAAGCTTGGTTGACTCTTGCTGGGTGATGATGTAATGAAAGCACTTTGGGCAATTCCTACTATGGCTCTGCCTGAAGGAGGTAGATCTTTGTTATGTAGAATAGACTGGCCCAGGCCTTAATGGCCCATTGACAAAGGTGGGGGGGTGGGAGCTGAGTTTCTGCCTCCCTTTTAGGGGAAATATTCTGCCCTTTTAATATTTCCTAAAATATCTCATTTTCCTAGGAGAGGGGTAGGTGCTAACTACCTACAAGACCCTCTACCATTTCAGATAAAGTCCGTCCAGTCTCTTTTGGAAAACCTCCAGTGTTGGAGCACCCAGAACTTCTTGTGGCAAGCTGTTCCACTGGTAAATTGTTCTCACTATCAGGTAATTTGTCCTTAGTTCTAGGTTGCTTCTCTCCCAGGTTGCCTCAGCTTTCCATCTTTCCAAGATAGGTAAAACGAGGACCCAGATTGTTGGGGGCAATAGGCTGACTTTTTAAACCACTTAGAGAGAGCTGTAAGGCACTGTAAAGTGGTATATAAGTCAAAGTGCTATTGCTTTTGCTACACCTATTCAAAATGTAGTCACTGCTGCTTTAATGATAATACATTCCAATTATCATATCATATCCAAGTATTACTCTTCTGGATCAGATATTTCTCTGGGAATCCTTGGGTGTTGTAGCAGTAAAAAAAAAAAAAAACCTGCATACTCTTTTTTCCTTTCTTTCTTTCCTCCTTTCATATACACAGCTTTTGTTTTTTACTCATTCGTCGAACACATCTCATGTTGGTGAGTTTCACTACAATGCAATTAGGCAGCTCAATTTAATCTGCTCAATGCAAATCATGGAGCTTTTACTCGAATCTAATTAGACAGAAATCAATAGAAGCCAATTCAAAATAATTAGCCTTGGTATAAATCAGTAGGACTCCATTAAAATCAATGAGGGTATTATTTACTTAAATGGGTGCCCTCTTCCTCTTCTCCAAAGTTTTGACAGAGTAGACTTTTCTGAGTTTGGTTGATCATGTGTCTCCATTAAAAAAGAATGATAAACCTTTATAAAACCTTATTTAATTGTCCAAAGTTTTCTGTACTTAAATAGGTAAATCTGATTATTTACAGATTTCTGGAGGTGCTTGAATGTCCTGTTTTATTTCAGACTTAGACATTTCCCCCCTCTTATTACTACGGTAAAATTTAAAATGACCTCCAGGCGAACTTTTAATCCTAAATGATGCCATTAAGATGACTACCAATTTTTGTATGAAAAAGTGACTATGTTGGTAGACCAAGGAAATGTTCTGGATGTAGCATATTTAGATAATAAAGTTAATTTATTTATTTTTATTTATTTATTTGGCAAGCATATATAAGATAACAGATAAAAGTATAAACGTAATTTGAATACATGAAAAAAGTAAGAGCAAAAAGGAATATTAGGACAGGGACGGTAGGCACGCTGGTGCGCTTATGCACGCCCCTTACAGACCTCTTAGGAATGGGATGAGGTCAACAGTAGACAGTCTAGAGTTAAAGTTTTGGGGATTTGGGGAAGAAATCACAGAGTCAGGTAGTGCATTCCAGGCATTGACCACTCTGTTACTGAAGTCATATTTTGTGCAATTGAGTTTGGAGCGGTTTACCTTGAGTTTGTATCTATTATTTGCTTGTGTATTGTTGTAGTTGAAGCTGAAGTAGTCATTGACAGGTAGGACACTGTGGCAGATAATTTTATATACTACGTTTAGGTCAGACAGAAGTCAGCGTAGTTCTAAGTTGTCTAAGCCCAAAATTTGGAGTCTGGTGGCATAAGGTATTTTATTGTGGGTAGAGGAATGGAGAACTCTTCTTGTAAAATATCTCTGGACTCTCTCAATTGTATTTATGTCCGATATGCAGTGTGGGTTCCAGACAGATGAGCTGTATTCGAGAATTGGTCTAGCAAATGTTTTGTATGCTCTAGTTAGTAGTACAACATTACCAGAGAAGAAGCTATGCAAGATTAGGTTAACAACTCTTAATGCCTTTTTGGCAATGTTGTTACAGTGGGCTTTGGCACTTAGATCTTTAGAAATGAATACTTCAAGATCCTTGACAGAGTGTGGGTCATCTATGAGGTCATGTCCATCTAATTTGTATTTTATGCTTTGATATATATATATATTTGCCAATGTGCAAGACCTTGCCTTCTTCTGAATAAAATGGAACAATGTGGAATGGATGGTATAATTACCAGGTGATCGTCCCAAAGATGCTTTTTCACCAGTGCTCTTCTCCAGTGAGTCCTTCCTTCTCATTAGGTGGCCAAAGTATTTGAGTTTCATCTTCAGGATCTGGCCTTCTAAAGAGCAGTCAGGGTTGATCTCCTCTAGGACTGACTGGTTTGATCGCCTTGCAGTTCAAGGGACTCGCAGGACTCTTCTCCAGCAACAGAGTTCAAAGCACCTCCATTCTTCTCCTTTATTTAATTAATTTAATTCCTCTCCTTTACTATATTTAACTCACATTTTAGTTTTACAATCTAATGTTACTTGCTTTACTGTCTTTATTTCTTGTGTCAGTGGATGTTGCATTGTTTCCTTTTGCGGTCCTTGATCATACAAGAGCGTTGCTGGGGAATCTGGGTTTTTCGATGCTATTTTCCTCTCTTTTTAAACTGCCTTTTTTTTTGACTTGCTGAAACACTTCAGATTTGCTAAAGTTCAAGGATTATTGTCCTCAGATGCTTGTCTTTACCTGTGGTCCCTTCCCAAGTAAAGAGGAAGAAGTGATGCACATCTACAAAGCAGTGGTGGGTTTCAAAATTTTTTACTACCGGTTCTGTGGGCATGACTTGGTGGGCATGGCATGTCTTGGTGGGCATGGCAGGGGAAGAATACTGTAAAATCTCCATCCCACCCCACTCCAATGGGAAGGATATTGTAAAATCTCCATCCTCTCCCCACTCCAGGGGTAGGATCCTGCAAAATCCCCATTTCCTCCCGATCAGCTAGGACTCGGGTGGCAGAGAATAGATGGGGGCGGGGCCAGTCAGATTTGGTATTTACCGGTTCTGCGAACTACTCAAAATTTCTGCTACCAGTTCTCCAAAACTGGTCAGAACCTGCTGAAACCCACCTCTGTTACAAACTCATCCCCTTCCAGGAAGATTTTTATGCCGATGGAGATATTGCATGTTTAACTTTCTGGAGCATTGATTCTGGGTAATGAATTCTAGCAGCGGCAAGCATTTAGCTGAGTACATTAATTGCTCTTCTGCTTTAAGTACACAAAGGAAGGCTCTGCGTTTTAAGCTCCTGCCCCCAAAATGGTCACGCTTCACTCTACATGTCAAGGACTAAGAGGGAGAAAGGGAAAGCCGGTATCCCTTTAGGCAGGCAATAAAAGCGATTGTATCAGATGCTACGTGGCATCAACATTGACAAACTGTGCCATCTTTCAGCGTTTGCAAGTGCGATGCCTGTTGTTTCCTTCAGAGCTACTCATACAGGTCAGAGGAAAACGAGATGATTATTATGGGCTGCTTTCTCAGCTTTAACTTTCCCAAAATAACATATAAGATGGAAGTTGGTTAGACCTGTATTTTTGGAGGGGTTTGTAGGAAGTTAGCACCCACCCGTCTCCTAGAAAAATGAGATATTTTAGAAATTATTGAAAGGGCAGAATATTTCCCCTAAAAAGGAGGCAGAAACTCAGCCCCCTCTCCCACCATTGTTAATGGGCCATTGAGGCCTGGGCCAGTCTATTCTACATAACAAAGATCTATCTCCTTCAGGCAGAGCCATTTAATTGCCCTTCATTGCATCACCCAACAAGGTTCAACCAAACCTAGCACACAGACAACCTACAAAGCCATGACCTCTGACAACAACCAATCAGGATACTCTTCCTGTGCCACAGGAAGTTCAAACCCAGAGAGGGTATAAAACCCAGGGACTCTCAGCATCTCTTCCCTTTTTTGCCCAGGACCTCAAAACCACGTGGTCCTGTCTACCACTAAACAATCTTTTCAAGAAGTCTCCAAGTTTCCAGTGTCTTTCTTCCCACTTGGAACTGAACCCAGATGGACGTTTCTTCCAACAGGATGAAAAGATAAAGATGTCCTTGAGTTAAACTCAAGGGCTGGTTTTCACTTTAAATGCTTCGGTTAGCTCTATTATATGAGCAAACCTATGACAATGAAATAACGCAAAGTAAAGCAGTTGTCATAAGAGTACATCAAATGACGGACAACAAATCATTATTCTTATCTTCAGTCCTTTTGAGACATTTTCAGGTTTCTTTCGCAAGAGGAAAATAACAACAACCCCCTGAATCCTTTATTAATTTGTGAATTGCAGACAGATCTATTCTAACCAAATATATCCCAGTGCAGGCAGAAATATTCTTTATAAAGAGATTTACTAAAGCAGATTCCAAATAAGAATCAAGGATAAAACTATTCAGGAAACCTTGCAGGAAAGAAGGAAAAATTGGTTCTTAGCATTTGTAGGTTAACAAAGGCAGAGACAATGTCATCCCCCGTCGGATCCTGAATCTGCAGAGGAAGAAGACAGGGGTGGGTTCTACATTTTTTTACTACCGGTTCTATGGGAGTGGCTTATTTTGTGGGCGTGGCTTGATGGTCAAGCCTGGTAGTATTACAGTGGACTAAAGCACTGTTATTAACATCTGCTGCTTGCAATTACTGCAAGTTCAAATCTCACCAGGCTCAAGGTTGACTCAGCCTTCCATCCTTTCTAAGGTAGGTGAAATGAGGACCCAGATTGTGGGGGCAATAAACTGACTTTGTATAAATATACAAAAGGATGAAGGCTATTGCTTAACGCATTGTAAGCCGCCCTGAGTCTCCGGAGAAGGGCGGCATATAAATTAAAGCAAAAAAACAACAACAAAGTGACAATTATTTAGGATTTAGCAGAGGTACTGGTCTACCAGGCTTTTAACTGCTTGCAGAGCTGTACCGATCTACCCATTTATTTTTGCAGGCACTGATCTACTCATGTATTTTTGCAGGTACCGGTCCACTCATTTGTTTTCTTTTACCACTGATCAGCTGTAGGGTGGCCCTTTGAAGCCCCATGGCAAGAGTTTAAACAGTTTTTTTTTTCCCTTTAGCCATCAGCTTGGACTCAGGAGGCAGCAATAGATTGGGGGTGGGGCCAAATAAAAGGTAAGAATAACGCGGGGGGTGGGTGGGGGTGAGGGACGGGGGGCAGAATTGGTTCGGTGACATCATATTGTCACCGCTACCGGCTCGGGAGAATCGGGCTGAACTGGGAGGAACCCACCACTGGAAGAAGAGCCGGAATTGGAACCGATGGAGATCAATGGGGTGGCTTCATTGGCTTCGGAGATAAATGGGGAAGAGCAGACCCCATCAGGTCAGGGCTTTTCAGGATTGGGATGGCTTGTAGGCAGGGAGGAAGGGAGGGCAGGATGACCAAGAGAGACTAAGCAGTGAACATGAGAGACAGAGTTCAGGTGATGAGCAAGGATCACACTCTCCTGATCCTCGAGCACGGAGAGTGGAGAGAAGGTGAGAACAGCGCAGACTGAGCTGATTACTCGGGAGGAGAGCTCCCCGTCCCTCTTCACAAGACACATCTGGGGACTGAGACTTAAGGAGACGCTGTAGGGAGGGGCATTTGTCAGGAACAAATGCTGAATTCCTGGAGTGTTGAGTGTCAAGGTTTGAACTTTTCTGGATTCCTTGCATTCTTTCTGGATTTCTGGATTACTTGTCATGTTCCCTTGCTTCCTGGACTCTTCAACTTGTCCTGCTAGATTTCTTGCTGTGCAGTCGTGGTGCTCACACTGTTGGGCTGAACTATTTGCAGCCAGAGGCTGTTTGAAATATGCGTGTGTGTGATCACTTTGCTCTGGGACTTGCCAGAAACGTGGGAGCGTTTGGGGCAGGGGTGGGTTCTAAATTTTTTTACTACCGGTTCTGTGGGCGTGGCTTATTTTGTGGGTATGGCTTGGAGGTCATGTGACTAGGTGGGCGTGGCTAGCTGGTCAGAGTCATTTCTGGAAGGTCCTCATACTTACGACCAGTCCTCGCACTTACGACCCGACTCATTTGTTTGCTTTTAACACTGATCAGCTGTAGGACGGCCCTTTGAAGCCCTGCGGCAAGAGTTTAAACAGTTTTTTTCCCTCTAGTCATCAGCTGGGACTCAGGAGGCAGCAATAGACTGGGGGTGGGACCAAATAAAAGGTAAGAATAACGTGGGGGGTGGGGGGTGGGAGGGCGGGGGGGGGAGAATACATCATATCGTCACCGCTACCGGCTCGGCCGAACCAGACCAAACCGGGAGGAACCCACCACTGGTTTGGGGAAATTTGGCGCAATAAAGGAGCAGTTTGAACTGCCAGCTGCCTGTGTTATCTCTGTGCTGTGCCATGGGTCATCACAGACAGCAAACATTAGATAGCAGAAATATAAAGGTAAAGGTTTCCCTGCCCATTCATGTCCCACTCTAGGGCATGGTGCTCATCTCCATTTCTTGGCCAAGGGAGCCATCATTGTTTGAATGGTTACGTGTCCAGCACGGGCTATATGCTGAAAGTGCATGGAACGCTGTTAACTTCCCATTGGTGGTACCTATTAATCTACTCGCATTTGCATGCTTTCGAACTGTTAGATAGACAGGAGGTGGAGCAAGAAGAGACACTCATCCCATTGCACAGAGCTCAGGTCTCGAACCTGAATTGTCAACTCTTCGGCTGACAAGCTCAGAATCTTTAACCACTGAGCCATTGCACCCCCTTAGCATAAATATAAGCCTACTTAAAAATAGTTTCCAAGGTTTCATTCATTCAATGCAGTATTAATATCATCTACATTCTCTTCAGAACTATTAGATCTCTGTCTCAAAGAGAAAAGCTTTTTTTTAAAAAAAAAAATCATCCATATAGCTCAGCAAGAGGAAAGAGAACAAACATACACAAACCTGTGATTAAGGGAGGGGGAAAAAGTGACTTTACTGGATACATTGGTCAAGGACATGTTCAATTTTTAACTGGTCATTTTCAGTTGTGTCCAGTGTGAAAACAGCATCCTAAGCTCACAATCACTCCTTTTTTAAACCTGTGCTGTTATTTGCTTAGTCCCCACAATATTGTTTCTTGTGAAAGATTCCAAAAATGTAAATTATTTTTTGTTTATGAGTGTATGCATCTTTCTCTCTCTCCCCCCCCACACACTCTCTCTCCCCCTGTGTTTTGTCCAATTTTGCCACATAAGAATAAATATAAGTATATTTTTGCTAGCTGAACTGCTTGTTCTGATCTAGACAGAGGGATCAATTCACAGTGTGTTTGTGACATCCTTGTAAGAGAAGAGCAAGCAGAGCCTGGGGGAGGAGATAAGAGTGGATTTAGCCTAGAATCGTTATGTGTCTAAAAATACTCCAAATCCACACCCTCCCTCTTGAATTCTGATAATTTATCTGGTGCCAACCAGGCCTGCACACACAAAGCAGGAATATCATCAGAGCTCAACTTTACTCAACTTTCTTCTGGTTGCATCTGTGCAAGTCTACTTTGTGTAGCTAAAGTATTTAAGAACTCCTACGACATATGGATTACAATATAATTATAAAGCAATATTTCTTGCTCTATCTTAACAGTCTTATTTGCTGCCAAGTGTTGTTAGATATGAGATGGGCAGGAAATAAATTTTCTAAATGAAATAAAATTATAAATGAAATGAAATTATAATAAAATAAAATAAATAAAATAAAATAAAATAAAATAAAATAAAACAAGATGAAATGAAATGAAATATAAAATAAAATAAAATGAAATGATGAAATGAAATGAAATAAAATAATAAAATATAAAATAAAATAAAATAAAATAATAAAATAATAAATAAAATAAAATAAAATAAAATAAAATGAAATGAAATGAAATAAAATAATAAATGGAATGGAATGGAATGGAATGGAATGAAATGAAAATAAAAACTAAAATAAGATAAAGGTAAAGGCAAAGGTTCCCCTCGCACATACGTGCTAGTCGTTCCCAACTCTAGGGGGCGGTGCTCATCTCCGTTTCAAAGCCGAAGAGCCAGTGCTGTCCAAAGACGTCTCCGTGGTCATGTGGCCGGCATGACTAAACATCAAAAGTGCACGGAACGCTGTTACCTTCCCACCAAAGGTGGTTCCTATTTTTTCTACTTGCATTTTTTTACGTGCTTTCGAACTGCTCGGTTGGCACAAGCTGGGACAAATAACGGAGCTCACTCCATTACGCGGCACTAGGGATTTGAACCGCTGAACTGCCGACCTTTCGATCGACAAGCTCAGCATCTTAGCCACTGAGCCACCACATAAATAAACCCACCCACAAAATAATTAACCTCATTCTTGTGGTCAGGGAACTTTTGCACGCATTTATTCTTTTACAGGATCTCAGTACTACAGAGTTTGAGAAACATTGCCCTGTTTCCTCTGTTGCGGGCGCTCAGAAGTCTTGATTTACAATCAAAGGCGGAATGCAAATCTGTAAAATACTGTCTAACATGAGTTAGTCCCTGCCAAAGCATCACATTAGATGATCTGCTGTTGAGTTTTCATAGCAGCTACGTAGAAGGATCTCTTGCTTATGAAGCACTTAAGAAATTTAAGTACATGTCCAGTATCTACACAGAATAATTATGTGATTGTGTATGTACAAAAAAAGAAAAGATTTGCAAGCAAGCCAATTGATTCCATTTGAGTTCAGTTAGAAACTTAGAAAACAAATCCTGAATGGATCTACTTCAGAAAGGATGCTTTTTTTTTTTTGTACTGAACCAATGCATAACAAAAAGACTCATAGAACTGGAAGGGATTTATTTATCCCACCATGGACAAGTCCAATTTAGTCCAAGTGTAGAATTTTTCTGGTTGATAAAACCCATTAGCTTTTCAGGCGCAAGGAACCAGAAACAACCCAATGAGCTGATCAGGGGAATATATGTTTATTGTTGTTTGCCTATAGACAGGTATCTCGCCAGACTAAGGCACACACTGCGTAACTACTAGATAAATACTATATAGTTTAGGAAAGAGGTCCTTTCAGCCCAGAGGTGGGTTTCAGCAGGTTCTGGAGAACCGGTAGCAGAAATTTTGAGTAGCTCGGAGAACCGGTAAATACCACCTCTGACTGGCCCCGCCCTCATCTATTCTCTGCCTTTCGAGTCCCAGCTGATGAGGAGGAAATGAAGATTTTGCAGTAACCTTCTGCCTGAGTGGGGTAGGAATGGAGATTTTACAGTATCCTTCCCCTGCTGCACCCACCAAGCCTCACCCACAAAGCCATGCCACCCCCACCAAGCCACATCCACAGAACCGGTAGTAAAAATTTTTTGAAACCCACCACTGCTTCAACTGCTTCTTCTTCCTACCGGCCAGTACGCTCTCATAGAGAGGGGCTCCTTCGGGTGCCATCGGCCAAACAATGTCGACTGGCGGCCCCTAGGGGGAGAGCCTTCTCTGTGGGGGTACCTACGATCTGGAACGAGCTCCCCCCCGGAGATACGGAGGATCCTGGATCTGCGCACCTTCCGTCGCGCGCTTAAGACTTTTTTATTTCATCAAGCTGGCCTGGCCTAAATCTTCTCCCCCTTTTTAAATGCAAATTTTAATTTGTTTTTAAATTTTTGGGGTATTTTAAATTTGTTCAGCCAAATTATTTAATTCGTTTTTATTCTATTTTAAATTTTGTGTTTATGTGTTTTATCCTGTGGCTGTTCACCGCCCTGAGTCCTTCGGGAGTAGGGCGGTATAGAAATTTAATAAAATAAATAAATAAATAAATAAATAAAAAATAAATAAATAAATAAATAAATAAATAAATAAATAAATAAATAAATAAGGAACTCAAGGCTACTCAGCCATTTTACTCTTCCCCCTCAGTTCAGCCCCAGATTCCATCACCGAGTTGTTATTATGGTGCTACTGTTGATATTTCAAGTCTATTCAAGTTGGATCCTTTTAAAAGCAAAGGTTTACAAACATAAAAACTCATCATCTCGTGCTACTTTTGAAAGTCTTATATCTGAGTCCTCTATTTTCTCCAAAAGTTATCCCTGTAACCCCCCCACATCCACTTGTGTGGATGTGTGCATTACAAGAAAGGGGGAAAAAAACTAATATCACTATAGGGGAATTAATTTTTTTTTTAAATTTGATTTATATGCCGCCCTTCTCCGGAGACTCAGGGCGGCTTACAATGCGCTAAGCAATAGCCTTCATCCTTTTGTATATTTTATACAAAGTCAGCTTATTGCCCCCACAAACTGGGTCCTCATTTCACCTACCTTAGAAAGGATGGAAGGCTGAGTCAACCTTGAGCCTTGGCGAGATTCGAACCTTGCAGTAATTGCAGGCAGCTGGTCTTAATAACCAGCTTAATAACAGGGTGCCTTAAACCACTGTACTACCAAGGCTCTTAATTATATAGTTCATGCTAAATCTACCTAATCAATTACATGGAATTGCATTTATTTGAAATGGAATTTTGGTGTTTTTTGTTTTTTTTTAATCTGATCCCAGCATTTTGGTATCCCTAACCTAAGTTTTTGAAGGCCGTCCCAACCACAGGAAGTCATTTGCCCATGCTTTCAAACTCCAGCCTCTAGATCAGGGGTGAAATCCAGCAGAAATTCTGACAGGTTCTGGAGAACCGGTAGCGGAAATTTTGAGCTGTTCGGAGAACCGGCAAATACCACCTCTGGCTAGCCCCAGAGTGGGGTGAGAATGGAGATTTTGCAGTATCCTTCCCCTGCCACACCCACCAAGCCATGCCCACCAAGCCATGCCCACAGAACCGGTAGTAAAAAAATTTGGACTGCTCTAGATATCTCTTCCAGAAAAATTTCTCTAGCGACATAGTGAAAAAGTAATATAAATAAGTGGGCAGGAGAGAAATTCCATGCTTATTTTGACTATATTAAATTATACGGTGTGCCCGTTGTGTCTAATGCTTCTGGAGAATGTACTTTATGAATACCTACTTTAGATATTTCAGACAGTAATATTTAGGCTCCTCTTTCAAGGCAGCCTGCCTTAAAGTGGAAAGGAAGATCTCAAAAAGGTAAAAGAGGCTAAAAATTGTTTCATCTTCTCCTCGTTGCTAAGGTAACACTGGCTCAGTATCCTTTCATCTCAAATGTCTGGGTTGGATGCTGTGCGCAAAATAACAGTGAGGTTAGTTGCTTTGTTGGAGGAGAAGAAAAGGGCTTATTAAACGTAGAACACTTAAAAATCTGAATTTTGACTGGGAAAGGGCAAATTCTGGGTGCAGGGGTGGGGGTCGGGGGTGGGGTGGGGGTGGAGTCTGTGAAGAAAGTGAACTTCCAAAAAGATAAACTGATATCAGGCTAATAACCATTAAGAGAAGCAGTATCTGCATCTTTTTCTCCCCTTCTTCTTTTCAAGGAAGAAAGGAAGGAAGGAAGGAAGAAGGGAGGGAGGGAGGGAGAGGGAGGAAAAGAAAGAAAGAGAAAGAAAGAGGAAGGAGGGAAGGAGGGAGAGAGGGAGAGAAAGGGAGGGAGGAAAAGAAAGGAAGGAATGAATAAAGGAAGGAGGGAAGGAGAGGGAGGAAAAGAAAGAAAGAAGGAAGAGGAAGGAAGGAAGGAGGGAAGGAAGAAAGGAAGGAAGGAAGGAAGGAGAAAGGAAGGGAGGGAGGGAGAGGGAGGAAAAGAAAGAAAGAAAGGAAGGAAGGAAGGAAGGAAGGAAGGAAGGAAGGAAGGAAGGGAAATGAGGGAGGGAGAGGGAGGAAAAGAAAGAAAGAAAGAAAAATAGGAAGGAAGGAAGGAAGGAAGGAACAAAGGAAGGAAGGAACGAAGGAAGGAAGGAAGAAAACAAGATCAGAGAAGTTAGATGTTGATGAAGACATCCAAGGATGCAACATTTGAGCTGAGCAGAAATTAACAAGGTCATATTTACACAGAAAGAGACATCTTAAAAGTCTTTTCAAAGGAGGCCATATAATGTCTTAGCAGTGTTCCAACAATTTTAGAAGCTTTTTTTTTTTTCTGTACGAGGCAGGTATCTTGTAAGTTTTTTGTACAAGTAGATTAGCATAAATATTGTTTATTTCTTCATGTAAAATGGGATTATAGAATTATCTTCACAAAGACAGCATCCCAGTTTTTTTAAAAAAAACAAAGGGAAAGAAACAAAATCTGTTAGCTGAAATTTTTCAGCAGACCAGATTATTATTTTTGCCTGTAAATGTAACACAATTGTGGCAGCATTTGTGAAGATGGAATCCACATCCGTTCTTAAGAAAGAAGAGAGACCTGCAAATGGCCCACAGGGGATTTCTGGATTTGTCAGATAATGTCTGAGAACCATGGATTTTTCTTGGCTGGAAAGAAAGAAGATCCATTTAGGATCAATAGAAAACTTTTTACAAATACTAGCTGATGTTAGTGGATGGTTGACATACGTTTCAGAGAATTATCTGTGGTCAGGATAATGGGACCAGTAAATCTATTTATTTATTTATTTATTAGTTCGATTTATATGCCGCCCTCCTCCGAAGACTCAGGGCGGCTTGCAATGCACTTATATAGCAATAGCCTTCATTCTTTTGTATATACCTGCTTATTAGGGCTTTTGGGCCCCCATAAGCGGTGTTTCTACAAAGTCAGCTTATTGCCCCCACAATCCGGGTCCTCAATTTACCTGCCTCGTAAGGATGGAAGGCTGAGTCAACCTTGAGCCTGGTGAGATTTGAACTCGCACTAATTGCAGGCAGCTGGCAGCTAAGTCCTACATAACAACACTTAGTCCATTGCACCACCAAGGCTCTAAATACTGAGTGGGTATAGATATACAATCTGACATCTTTTTAAAGACTTGGAGATATTAACACAGCACTATACAACGTGTGTTAGTTTGAATATGATTTAGCATAGGCACATTTTGTGGACTGTCACACATTTCTGGACAGAAAAAAAGAGAGAAAGGGGAAAAAAGAGAAAGAAGGAAGGGAAGGAGGGACGGAGGGAATGGGGCAATTCACTGCAGCCAACTTGCCACAGCCGTCTCATTGTGGAACAACTTGCCATGGACAATTCCGTATAAGATAACTCAACGCAATAAATGTTATCTACCATGGTTTCTTTGACATTATTTCCATTTTGGCTAATGGCAACAATGTCAACAAAATAGCGGATAACATTTGTTTAACTGAGTTATCCTGTGTGGAATTGTTACGGCAAGTAGTCAGAGGTGGTATTCAGCCGGATCGGACCAGTTCGCCCAAATCGGTAGCGGAAACTGCGGGTGGGCCCACCCACCTGCCCGCCCACCTGCCCGCCCACCTGCCCGCCCACCCCACCTGCCCACCCGCCCACCTGCCCCGGCTCTATATCATCCTATTCAGGCACATTTTTGAGGCCAGGCACATGCGCGGAAGGCATGCGCGCCAGCAAAGTGTATGCATGGAACCGGGCGCATTTGTGAACCGGTAGGGAAAGTAAGTAAATTGACTGTGGTGAGATGGCCATGCCAAGATGACTACAATGGATTGGCTGCCGCAAGATGGCCATTGCAAGATGGCCATGGTGAATTGGCTGTAGACCCAGGAAATAAGGTTGGTTCTGTTGTGGTCCATACACGGCCTGGTGGCTGATTCGGACAGCGAGGAGGCTGGTGTGGTGCTGCGCCAGCAGCCTGTGCAGCTGGCACTCGAGTTGGACAATGAGGCTGGAGAAGATGTGGTGCCAGAGGCGGGGATGTGTTGCATTCTTTGGAATCCGTAGCTGGGGCAGGACAGGTTCAGATCTGATAGCAAGAATGGAAATCTCGTTTATCGATGTCTTGGTGCTAATATTTCCTCTGACTGAGAACAAGTTACTATTATTATTTTAATAAGGCACAATTACAGAAATACATTCTAACACTAAGGGAAGGGAAGAATGACTTGGGTTGTGGTTTGCACAGAGTAGAATTCTTTTTTTAGCCTTATAAAAGGATTTGATGTATAATAACAGGGTTTTTTTCCCCGCTGATAGAACAAAATAGTTTTTCCTTATTGAATGGAACAATCTGCAGGATAGCCTATTTGTGTTCATTGCTCATGTATAACACATAAAGACGCCCTCTACCCATGGAGTGCAAAGGATGTGACCACTGGTATTTGAGCTGAAAGACTAAGACATAACATGCTTTCTTTAAAGTAAAGGTAAAGGTTCCCCTCGCACATATGTGCTAGTTGTTCCCAACTCTAGGGGGCAGTACTCATCTCCATTTCAAAGCTGAATAGCCAGCGCTGTCCGAAGAAGTCTCCGTGGTCATGTGGCCAGCATGACTAAATGCTAAAGGCGCATGGAACGCTGTTACCTTCCCACCAAAGGTGGTCCCTATTTTTCTACTTTCATTTTTTACATGCTTTCGAACTGCTAGGTTGGCAGAAGCTGGGACAAGTCACGGGAGCTCACCCCGTTACGCGGCGCTAGGGATTCAAACTGCTGAACTGCCGACCTTTTCGATCGACATGCTCAACGTCTTAGCCACCGAGCCACAGCGTCCCTCTATGCTTTCTTTACGAAGCCCTAACTGTAATTGTGAGGGAAGCGACACAAAGCTCAAAACAACTCATAAGAGTACTTTCATGAAAGGAAGGGGCCTACTTTGAGAGCCTGTGTGGTACAGTGGATAAAATGTTTGACTATATTTAGAGAGACTCGGGTTCAAATCCACCTTTGGACCTGGAAGCTCTTTAGACAAGTTGGGTCCCTTGGTGGTCTCTGAATTTTGGTTGTTTTCTTGCAGAAGTTTCATTACTTAAATAGGTGACTGCTTCAGTGCTAGGAGAGCATGGGGTTTGCTCTCATTTTATATCTCAGTGGCTTGCCTTGTCCGTGTTGGTGTTTTTGGCGGTTCCTTGTTTGGGCTATTGTTTACTGTTAGCTTGTTTGTTTGATGTCTATGACGATTCTCAGTCATCCAGGTCATGGTTGTCCCAATGGTTTCAGAAGTGAAGAAGCTTCAAGCAGAAGCACAGAAAGTCCAGTTGCCTTAAAAAAAACAACAACCTTTGGAACGTATTTGTTTGAGTTGGTAGTTCCTTGATCGGGGTATTATTTACTGCTTCATTGTTGGTCTAGTATTAATTTTGGTTAATACTAAACCTGCTGATCTGGGTGTTGATTGCTGGTAGGAAGTGTTCTGGTCTTTTTGTTTGTTTCTGTCTTTTTGACTGTCTCCCTTGAATGGTGTGTAGATGTAGTTTATCTCTATGTGCCTATTGATGGTTGCTTTATCTGAATTCAGGCTTCCAGGAACTCTTTGTTGTTTTCGGAATTTAGCTTGGTCTAGAACTGTGATGGTGAACCTATGGCACGCGTGCCATATTGGTGGGCACACGAGCTGAGCTCTGGTGCGCATGCGTGTGCCAGCCAGCTGATTTGCAGCCCTTCTGGGCCCACCAGAAGTCAGAAAACATGCTCTTTCTGGCCTCCGGAGGGTCTCCGGGGTGGGTGGGTGAGGAAGGCCCATTTTACACTCTCCCCAGGCTCCAGAGCCTTTCTAGGAGCCTGGGGAGGGTGAAAACGGCCTTTCCTGCCCCTCCCTGGAGGCCCTCTGGAGGCCGGAAACGGCCCGTTTCCCAACTTACGGTCCACCGGAAGTCTGATGGCCCACTATACCATCGCATGCCAAAATGGGGGGAACGTGTGGGGTGGTCACACACGCATGCACGGGGAGTGGGGCACATAGAATTATGGGTGTGGGCATGTGTGCGCGCGACCCCTCCCTGCGCGACCTCTGCTTTTGACACTCGATGCATCACGTGCTGGCCACGCCACCCCCGGTTTAGTGGAGGGGAAAATGTTGCCATACATCATGTGACAACTCACAACTGACATGATGACTCAAGTTTGACACCTCTGTTCTATACAAAACCCATTGTACAGTAGTGGCCAAAATTGTGGAAACCTTTTGGGAAAAGTGTATTTTCTAACACCACTTTTTTTGGGAGTATTACCATCAAATTATATATCAATGGAAAGATAATTTAATCAAGAATGTAATGCAATAACTTTTGTGAAGGATTTGCTATTAGAATAGCAGTTACAGTATAAAGAAGAACAGTGAAACACATAGAAAAAATGAGAAATACAAAAATTATCAGCATAGGAAAAACAAGATATAGAAAAAATATCACATCAGTTAATACTTAGTTGGGTCACTTTTAGCATGAATTACTGCCTTGCAACCTCTTCCCATGGAGTGAACCAAGTCTTTTAGTTCTGCAGCTGTTATAATGTGAAACCAAGATTGAATGATGGCTTCTATTAACTGGGTTTTATTGCTAGGTCGCTTCTGACTAACAAGTTTCTTTAGTTGGCTCCCTAGATTTTCCATTGGGTTAAGGTCTGGGCTATTCCCAGGCCATTCCAGCAGTGGAATAGGATTGTCTTGAAGCTCCAAAAAAAAAAAAAGAAAGAAAGAAAGAAAGAAAAAGTGGTGTTATTAGCCATCAAACCTCAAAAATACACTTTCCCCAAAAGGTTTCCACAATTTTGGCCACTACTGTACTTCACAAGGTTATTGTGGAGTTAAAAATGGAGGAAGGTTATGATGCATACTACTGAGAAAACATTGGATATCATTTTACAGCGAATAACTAGAATTACAGATTTGTGTATATGGTTACTGAACCTCTGGGTCAGTATTGACTACACATATGAAGAATCTTGTTTCATATTTATTTATTTATTTTGTTTTATTTAACAGGTACAAGGAAACAAGTAACAGTATAGACATAGACATGGACACACATGAAAAAAAATTGGCACAAATAGAAGGATATAAATATGCTCTCTACATGGGGCTCCCCTTGAGGAGCACCCGGAGGCTCCAGCTGGTCCAGAATGCGGCCGCGTGGGTGGTTATGGGAGCGACGTGGCGCTCCCATGTGACCCCCCCCTCCTGCGTGAGCTGCACTGGCTCCCGGTGGTCTTCTGGGTGCGCTTCAAGGTTTTGGTTACCACCTTTAGAACGCTCCATGGCATCGGACCAGGGCATTTACGAGACCGCCTTCTGCTACCAATAGCCTCTCACCGACCAGTACGCTCCCATAGAGAGGGGCTTCTCAGGGTGACGTCGGCCAAACAGTGTCGACTGGCGGCCCCCAGGGGGAGAGCCTTCTCTGTGGGGGCACCTACCATCTGGAACGAGCTCCCCCCGGAGATACGGAGGATCCCGGATCTGCGCACGTTTCGTCGTGCTCTCAAAACATTTTTATTTCTGCAGGCTGGCCTGGCCTAACTCTCCCTTTTAAATTTTCAAATCGATTTAATCTGTTTTACAAATTGGGTTGTTTTAAATTTGTTTTCGGCCAAAATATTTAATCATTTTAATGAACTTTTAATGTTTGTATTATCTGTATTTTATCTTGGCTGTTCACCGCCCTGAGTCCCCCGGGAGTAGGGCGGTATAGAAATTTGATAAATAAATAAAATAAATAAAATAAATAAATAGGCAAAACATAGCTATAAACACATAGAATAAGTACATATAAATGGGGACAGTAGGACAGGGACGGTAGGCACGCTGGTGCGCCTATGCACGCCCCCTTAGGGACTTCTTAAGAAACATGAAAGGTCCACGGTAGACAGTTTAAGGTAAAAGGTGCGCGGGTTAGAGAGGCTAACAACAGGATCAGGTAGAGTGTTCCAGACATTTACTACTCTATTGCAGAAGTCATCTTTCCTACAATCAAGGTTAGAGTGAATTATATTGAGCGTAGACAATATGGGGAGAAGCAAACTTCAACTGGGAAGAGATCCAAACCTTATAAGGTTGAGAAATCTGCATTTCTGAACCTTGGGTTTAAAAAACAAGCCTTCATTTCTCATGTTGGACAGAGACCAGAACCACCAACAGAAAATAAACAAAAACCAACCCACGTGCTACAAAAGAG
Organism: Pantherophis guttatus; assembly: GCF_029531705.1. Next base: position 8,665,865 of record NW_026844077.1, on the reverse strand, counting down.
GTGGAAGGCCAACCTTCCTCTAAAAGACATCAGTAGGGAAGAAAGTATTTGAAAACAGTGCTGATTCATAAGGCTGAGAACATGAAAATACTGTGATTCTAATTGGTCAAATTAGTGGTGCCAAATTATAGCCCGTGACTAAAACAAGCAAGAACACAGAACGCAAACAAGGGGGAATGGATGGAGTAGTTTGAATGAATGACCTGCAGCAGGAATGGCAAGTATGTCTGTTCGAAGGTGATGATTATATACAGGACACAAAGTTGTGGGCCACGAAAGTTGTAGGTGTGTCCTTCCCCTTTCTTAAGAGAAAGCACAACCAAGCTTTTGAAAGCAACTCTCCTGATTAGCACTTGGGAGACCGAGCAAAATTTGGCAGGAATAGAACTCTTAATCATTAGTACAATTAGTAAAAACTGCAACAGGATGTAGAACCTCAGAAGCAAGTCAAAAAACGCTTACGCTAAATTAGCTTTCAGGAAACATTATGGACCGTTTTCCTGGAATAGAGCCAGTCTGATGTAATGTTTAAGGCACCAGGCTAGAAACCAGGAGATTGGGAGTTCAAGTCCTGCCTTAGCCATGAAAGCCAGCTGGGTGACTTTCAGTCAATCACCAGGAGTTGGTGAGTTCTAGTCCCACCTTAGGCATGAAAGCTGGCTGGATCACTTTGGGCCAATCACCAGGAGACAGTGACTTCTAGTCCCGCTTTAGGCATGAAAGCTGGCTGGATCACTTTGGGCCACTCACCAGGAGAACAGTGAGTTCTAGTCCTGCCTTAGGCATGAAAGCTGGCTGGATCACTTTGGGCCACTCACCAGGAGACGGTGAGTTCTAGTCCTGCTTAGGCATGAAAGCTGGCTGGATCACTTTGGGCCACTCACCAGGAGACCGTGAGTTCTAGTCCCGCCTTAGGCATGAAAGCTGGCTGGATCACTTTGGGCCAGCCGCTCTCTCTCAGCCCAACTCACCTCACAGAGTTGTTGTAGAGAAAATAGAAGGAGGAAAGTGTGTTGGATATCTTTGCAATCTTGAGTCATTTGTAATAGCAATAAAGGCAGGATACCTGATAATTAATTTATAAAATAAATAAATTTTATACAATAAAAATGTAAAATGAATTTATATAAATAAATAAAACAATGTCCATTGTATGTCCCGGTTCCTGTATTTCATAGTGAGCAAACTCTAGATTAGAGATGATTGGTATAAATCTAGTCTCTTCTCCTTTTATGATTCCTACCCCAAACCCCAGTGGCGGTATTGACTTACCTTCGCTACCGGTTCACAAATGCAAGCGTGTGCGCTTACTCGCTTTGCTCGTGTGGGACACCTCTGCGCATTTACAGGACCTTCTGCGCATGTACAGAGTGTCAAAAACGTGATCTGATGACATCCAGGTGGGTGGGCGGAGCCTCCCGCAGCTGCCGCTACCAGTTTGCCTGAACCGGGTAGAACCAGCTGAATACCACCACTGCCAAACCCCCCCGCCCTTTTTTTTAAAAAAAAATCAGGGTTAAAAAAATGGATTTTGTTTTCATTTGCAACTTGTCTAACCCTATGGAGCTTTGGCATGCTAGTCTGATGAATGTAAATGGTATTTAACAGAAAAAACAGAGTTGAAAGAGAACTTGGAGGTCTTCTAGTCAAACAACCTGTTCAGACAAGAAACCCTATACCTGTGATGGCGAACCTATGGCACGCGTGCCAGTGGTGGCACACCACACCCTCTCTCATGGCACTCAAGCCGTCGCCCCAGTTCAGTTCGCTGTGCATGTGTGTGCGCCTCCCACTGGCCAGCTACTCTTCAAGTCTCTGCTGCGCATCAGGGGTGGGTTCTAATTTTTTTTACTACCGGTTCTGTGGGCGTGGCTTATTTTGTAGGTGTGGCTTGGAGGTCATGTGACTAGGTGGGCATGGCTAGCTGGTCAGAGTCATTTCTGGAAGGTCCTCGCACTTACGACCAGTCCTCGCACTTACGACCCGACTCATTTGTTTGCTTTTAACACTGATCAGCTGTAGGGCGGCCCTTTGAAGCCCCGCGGCAAGAGTTTAAACAGTTTTTTTTCCCCTCTAGTCATCAGCTGGGACTCAGGAGGCAGCAATAGATTGGGGGTGGGGCCAAATAAAAGGTAAGAATAACACGGGGTGGGTGGGGGGGAGGGTGGGGGGGAAGAACCGGTTCGGTGACGTCATATCGTCACCGCTACTGGCTCGGCCGAACTGGACTGAACCGGGAGGAACCCACCACTGCTTTGCATGCACAGGGGCCGTGAGGCATGCGGGGGGCCACAGGTGCATATGCAGGTGGAGGGGTGCATGGGAGGTCTGCATATGCATGCTCGGGGGGGCGTGTGAGTGGGCCACACGCACATGCGTGGGGTTGGGCCACATGCAGGGGGCCACATGCATGCATGGGGGGTGCATGTGCGGGGACTGCGCACACATTGCATTTTGGGGGTTCGGGTGCACAGACATGCGCACATTCGCATGCTTTCGGCACTTGGTCCGGAAAAGGTTAGCCATCACTGCCCTATACCATTTCAGACAAATGGTTGTCCAATCTCTTCTTAAAGACTTCCAGTTGGATCACCCACAACTTCTGGAGGCAAGTTGATCCACTGATTTATTGATCTGACTATCAGGAAATTTCTCCTTAGTCCTAGGTTGGTTCTCTCCCAAGGGTAAAATGCTCCCGGTTCGGATCGGATTGCCCGATCCGGTACCAATGGTGGTGGGTGGCTCGGAGAACCGGTAGCAAAAATCCCTGCGCCCCCCCCCCATGCCCAGCTGAGCCGCAGGATCATCAGAAGCTTTTTTTTTTTTTACTTTTAAAAGCATTTTTTCTACAACCTCTTCTGATAAAAAAATGCTTTTAAATTAAAAGTAAAAAAAAAAAGCCTCTAATGATCACACAGCTCAGCTGGGATAGTCAGAGGCTTTTCAAAGCATTTTTTTCTGCAATCTCTTGGCTGAAACATTTTCAAAGCATTTTCAAAATGCTTTGAAAAGTCTCTGACAATCCCAGCTGAGTTTCCTGATCGGCAGAGGCTTTTCAAAGCATTAGAAAAAATGCTTTGAAAAGTGAAAAAAAAATTGGCCACGCCCACCCAGTCACATTACCCTCCACACCAAGCCACGCCCACAGAACCGGTAGTAACAAATTTTACATTTCACCCCTGTTCTTTCCTTGATTATTATCCATCTGTTGCTTCTTGTCCTGCCTTCAGGTTCTGTTGTGACCTAGGCTTACTGAGTAATTACAATACATAATTAGTCCCAAACAAACCTATTTTATTGTAACAGCTGAGAATTACGTTCATTCCCAGCTGAGTCCCAATTAGTTGCAGAAGACATCCTTTGGGATAATCATCAACCTTTATCTTCTTTGACACCCTGCCAAAGGCCTTACTTGGTAAAGCCCCACGGAGTTCAGAAATAAATAAGAGATGCCGACTGGAAACAGAGTTAGCAATGTTGCTTTCCTGCAAAAGGCCCAAGTGCCTCTGTTTCTCTTTTAAGCCTTATGGGAGGGGCCAATCATCTCTTGGCCTTACTCCTGAGTCGTCCCTTGCCTTCTGGCAGCTCTGCACATGCATGCACTAGGAACAGGCTCCTCCTGTTCCTCTGTCTCTCTGCTGTCCAACTCTGGGGGCTCCGGAGTCCATGCATCACTCCCAGATGGCCCTGGCCCCATCTCTGCCTCCGACACAGAGCCCTCATCTGAGCCTTCCCCAGATTCCAGGACTGACCCATGTTCCTCCCCAGCCTCCTCACTGCCCAACTCCGCTGCCAGCTCCGCAGGCTGCTGGCGAACCACAACAGGTCCTTTGGAGAAGAGATTGACCCCCTCTTCTTTGTAGCAGCCCCTTAGATATTGGAACCCTGCTATCATGTCTCCCCTAGTCCTTCTTTTCATTGAAGAAGACATACCCAATTCCATCAACCGTTCTTTGTTTGTTCATTATAGTTATATCCCATATATATATAGCCTTCCCTTCAGGAGCCCAAGATCAATGCATAATGTTCCTTTCCCCATTTTCCCCTTTGGAATAAATCTGCGAAATAGGTTGGCAGCAAGAGAGTTAGCTGGCCCCAAATTACCTAATGAGCTGGTACCACATGGGCTCTTTTCAATTTTAATTTTAATGCATTTTCGAGAAAGCCTTTTAAAATTCAAATTTCCCCAGTCTCGGTCTTTGTTCTCAGCATTTCTCCGAGGTAGACCTTTTAACCCTAATTTTGCAAATGATACTTCTCCCGTGTGTGCTATTAAATACCTACCCCCCGAAGGAGAAAAATATGACTTTAGGACAAGCAAGTAAATCACCCTTTCTCTCTATAGGCACTTTCCCAAGGAAAAAAAAAATAAGTTCTTAGCTCTGCCATAAAACATTAGACACAAAGAATGTTTCAGAGAGGGGAGATGCAAGGACATTTGGTAGCACTTAGTTACAAGACACATTCTTAAACTCCTTTATTCAACTCAATAAAAAGCACTATATTTGCTCCATTATCTCACCCTCCTAACCTCATTAACACACATTGGCCATAACCCAATCTAACTATTTGCTATATTCATTAAATGTAAATTGCAATTGGCATAGGTCTCCATAGTGGAATTGTATCCCCACACACGGTAGGTAGATCTTTCACCTCTAGTTCTTGAAATAAATCAATTGCGGTTTCAATGGAATTCTGTGCTGGTCCCCAGTTCAAATTAAATATCAGGTCTGCCATCTCCAGCTTCTGCGTTTTGCTAGCACCCTGCCATAAATTGCAAGAGATGGGGGAGGAATTTGGGGTAGTAACATGTGGGCCTGGGAATGAGAAGACGAACGGTGGGAGGGGAGACATATCAACAAGAACCAGAGGTGTCAAAGCAGGCCAGGTGCCTCCAAGGACACCTGGCCTGGGAAACAAATGTGAAACTGCATTGAGAGGCACCAAGCTCTAAACCGTTCCCAAAACACCATAAAGGCATCTTATTGGACACTGATGGCCACGGAAAGGGGGGAAAGTGTAACCTTTGCACGGGAATATTCAGATCTCGCTATACTTTCATTGCAACCACTTAGCTTTAGTAAAAGAACCTGTCACTTCAACCAAATGGAGTCAAGGGTCTTTCTTTCTTAAATGTCTAAGATGTGGCAGGTATTACATGAATGCCTGAACATTCTCCCTTTTCCACAACATTTTTAGAAATCTACTCTGCAGTTTTGATGCATCTGAAATGAATCAAGTTGAGGTAGATGGAATGATAGCTTCTCACTTTATCAGTGCAGGAGTATCCACACTACGATTTAGGAGATCAGAAAATTTTATTTGCAGCAGCTGTCAAAGAAAAACAAAAAAAACAATGCAATACTAGGCTGCATTAATAGAGGGGTAGAATCAAGATTGAAGGGACGAGGTGGCTTAGTGGCTAAGACACTGAGCTTGTTGATCGAAAGGTCAGCAGTTCAGCGGTTTGAATCCCTAGTGCCATGTTACTGGGTGAGCTCCCGTTACTTGTCCCAGCTTCTGCCAACCTAGCAGTTCGAAAGCACGTAAAAAATGCAAGTAGAAAAATAGGAACCACCTTTGGTGGGAAGGGAACAGCATTCCGTGCACCTTTGGCACTGAGTCATGCTGGCCACATGACCACGGAGACGTCTTTGGACAGCGCTGGCTCTTCGGCTTTGAAACGGAGTGAGCACCGCCCCCTGGAGTCGGGAATGACTAGCACATATGTGTGAGGGGAACCTTTACCTTTACCTTTACCTAGAATCAAGATCACATGAAGTTCTTGTACCACTTTACAAAGCCTTAATAAGATCATACTTGGAATACTGCATCTAATTCTGGTCACCACAATATAAAAAAGATGATGAGACTTTGAAAAGAGTGTGGAGAAGTGCAACAAGAATGATTAGGGGGCTGGAGTCTGAAACATATGAAGAATACTTACAAGAATTAGGTATATCTAGTCTAATTTTTTGTCGGGCCCTGAAGACCCATTTATTTCAACTAGCTGGGCTGGCTTGAGTTAAATTTTAAATTGATTTTAAATTGGGTTGTTTTAATTTACGGCCAAAATATTTAATTATTTTAAGCTGCTTTTCAATTTTGTATGTTCTGTTTTTTACTTTGGCTGTTCACCGCCCTGAGTCCTATTTGGAGAAGGGCGGTATAGAAATAGGAACAAATAAATAAAAATAAATAAATAAATAATAAAAAGAAGAACTGGGGGGGGCTGATAGAACTGTTCTAATATTTGCGGGGTTCCTACAAAGACGAGGGGGCCAAATTATTTTCCAAATCACCGAAAGGTAAGACAAGATACAATGGATGAAAACTAACCAAGGAGAGAAGCAGAGCCACAAAGGTCCTAACCAGAAGCCCCCCATTCAATTCTGGAGCCAACCGGAAGTCCGGTTCCCCCACCATAGAGTCTCCTCCTAGAGTGGCATCCTTTTTCTTCTATCTATCCTAACCGAAAGCCCTATCAATTGTGGAGCCGACCGGCGACAGGGAACCGCAGCAGAGGGATGAAAGAGCCACATGCGGCTCCAGAGCCGCAGGTTGCTGACCCTTGGTTTAGGGATTGTCAGTGTTTGTCAGATCCAGGAATCTGCCATTCCTCAAGGGGGAAGAGGGGGACCCTTGCATTTATTATTGCATTTATACTTTATTGCTTTCTCCCCGATATATCCTGTATCCTGCAGTTTACTGATTTATACTTTCTAGCCTGGCGCCTAAGCGGCCTGGCGTTTTCTCACCTTTTGGGGAACGTAAGGGGAGGGAGGGCCATGTGGATTTCATCGTTCAAGAGCCGGTGGAAGGATGACCCTGAGAAAGTTCCCTTATCACTTTCTCAGAGCAGCCGGTACAATAACATCTTCGCACCTGTGGATTGGCTGAATCCACATCGGACTGTTGGGAGGGGTTTCTAATTCCTTTAGTCTAACTGTATAGCCTGAAGGACCTCAGATCCTACTTTTTTTTTCTCACCCTGCTATCACCTCTTTCAATAAAAGGTTCCTTTTGAAATGCTAAGTTTCACGAGACTTTACTTTCTTGAATAAGGGGGAGAGGCCGGGCCTTACAGTGTTATAAGGGGTTTGTGTGGTCAACACAAGACCCATTACAAAACCCACACTTGACACACCCACACTTGACATAACCTGTTCTGCCCCAGCTACGGAATCCAAAGAACACAGCACACACAAAGTTTGTACAAAACTTAATTTACTAAAATAACTCAGTCTTTTTCAAAACAGAGGCTGTTAATAAATTTCTTAACAGTCTACAAGAAACCAAAGATAATCTTACAATCTTACTAAGGTTGGCAGAAAGCCCAGAAGCAATTTGCAGGGAATCCAGACGCGAAGTAGAGTGAACTAAAGTTGTTCCCTACAAATTGCTTCAGTCGGCATTCCTCCTTAAATAGGCTAAGGGAGTGGCCAATTAGCCCCAAGCCTTACTCTCGAGGAGACCTCCTCCTGAGGAGCCATTCCTGCCTTTTGGCAGCTCTGCGTGCCCGTGCATCGAGAAGAGGCTCCTCCTCTTCTTCCTCTTCACTTAAAGGAGCTTCTGGAGGTTTTGTACGCCGTGGCTGAATCCCCGCCTCTGGCACCACATCTTCTCCAGCCTCCTCATTGTCGGACTCAAGTGCCAGCTGCACAGGCTGCTGGCGCAGCACCACACCAGCCTCCTCGCTGTCAGAATCAGCTACAATCCGCACAGGCCGCTGACGGGCCACAACACACCCACGCTTGACACACTCACACTTGACCCATCACAAGACCTTCAACTGACACACCCACCCCACCTGACTCATCACAAAACCCACTGACCACACAAAGTCCTTATAAACAGAAGAAAACACACACTGATATCCCCTAAACATCTGCTGAAGATGTTACTTAGCCTTGTTACGAAATATTCAGAAACCAATCCACAAACTTGAAGAATGAACTTGCACCCTCAGGAACAAATATTTAAAATTAATTCTGATTTCCCCCCCCCACCACCACCTTATTTTTCTCCAATTCACTCAATCACATCCACTTAAAACATTTATAGATTTTGTATTCATTGAATAAGAAATATGGACACAGTTCTCACATGATCTGCAGGCTTCTGGTTATAATTTGCAAATTGCTTCAGGCTTTTTTTTTTTTTGGTGACTGAATTGCCCTCTTGAAATCCATCTCCGTAGAGCAGAGAACTTGGAAATGTAAAATGTTCATCATTTGTTTTGGGCCTGCATAAATCTGCAAGGCATAAGTAGGGACATTAATTCCCTTGCATTAATATATTAATAAGCCACAGAGGTGCAGGATTGAGCTATAATTTATCATAATCCATCACAGTGTGGAAAATGTGCAGTCAGATTAGCTGATCTTCATACTTTTTTTTTTTATTATTATTATTATTTCTGGAGTGTTATATAGAGACTTAATGCTGGCATTTGCAGGAATTCCGTGATAGAATTCATAAGGATTGAAACCAAAAAAAAGAGCCAATACTTTAATGTTTTCATACAAATTTGTGGTATATCGGTATTTGGAATACTGCGGAGAGCTTGAAATAAAGATATAAAAGTGCTAGAAAGAATGCAGAAGAAGGCAACAAAGTGATTACTTTCTATGCAAGAAAATATTTGGGATTCTTTGGCTTTAGGAAAAATCCAAAGAATTAAAACACAACAGAGGGATATACCTTCAGTCAGGGCTTCATGGAGAAAGTGGACATGAAGTTCTATTTTTTGATTTCACATTCTGAAAATCTAACTTACTAGTAAGCGAAAGGAGACAATCACTTCAGTCTGCCCATTTTTGATGTGATAACGAGTTCTTTCTTTCTTTCTTTCTTTATTTTTCTTTCTTTCTTTCTTTCTTTCTTTCTTTCTTTCTTTCTTTCTTTTTTTCTTTCTTTCTTTCTTTCTTCCTTCCTTCCTTCCTTCCTTCCTTCTTTCTTTCTTTCTTCTCTCTCTCTCTTTCTTTCTCTCTTTCTTTTTCTCTTTCTCTTTCTTGCTTTCTCTCTCTCTCGCTTTCTCACTTTCTTTCTCTCTTTTCCTCTCTCTTTCTCACTCTTTCTGTTTCTTTCTTTCTTTTTCTTTCTCCCTCCCTCTTTCTTCCCTTTTCTCCCCTCTCTCTTTCTTTCTCTCTTTCTCTCTTTTCTTTCTTCCCTCTTCCCTTCCTTCTTCTTTCTTCTTTCTCTTTTCTCTTTCTCTCTCTTTCTCTCTCTCTCTCTTTCTCTCTCTTTCTCTCTTTTTTCTTTCTTCCCTCCTCCCTCCTCCCTCCTTCTTTCTTTTTTCTTTTTTCTTTTTTTCCTTTTCTCTCTCTCTCTCTCTCTTTCTCTCTTTCTCTTTTTTCTCTTTTTTTCTGACAGAAGAAGGATTTTGAGATTTTCTCACCCAGGTACCGGAAAATCTGATTCAACTATGAGTGTTCTACCTGAGAGGTGTGCAAAGCATTTTAAAGAGTCATACAAGCTATGGCCTTCCACCTCTAAACGAAGCCTGGAAATCAATGGTGGCTTCCAAAATTTTTCACTACCGGTTCTGTGGGTGCAGCTTGGTGGGCGTGGCATGGCTTGGTGGGCATGGCAGGGGAAGGATACTGTAAAATCTCCATTCCCACTCCACTCCGGGGGAAGGATACTGCAAAATCCCCATTTCCTCCCGATCAGCTAGGACTTGAGAGGCAGAGAATAGATGGGGGCGGGACCAGTCAGAATTTCTGCTACCGGTTCTCCAGAACTGCTCAGAACCTGCCGAAACCCACCTCTGCTGGAAACTATTATTAAGTTCCAGTTATTCCCTTGGATGCTATATGCAGCAAGTGGTTTAGAAATGAACCAAACCAAAAGAATCTGACACCTGAGCTTGTTCAATGGAATATCTTTCTATATTTTGCCTTAATAAATAAACCAGAGCAAGTATGCTACAAGCAATATTCTGACTCTTTCACTCTGAAATAACTTCATTTGAATAAACAACCCAAATATGTTTTAACAGGTTGCCAGCTCCCATCAGAGAGGGACAAATTGTCCCTTTTTATAGTTTTGCTAGCTAGGCAAGCTTTTTCCCCAATCTACCCCCAAGCAAGCGACTCACAACCTATCAGGAACATTGCCAAAAAAATAAAAAAAATTTTTAAAAAATCCCAGCTCTTCATTTGTTTAACTGTAATGGCATATTTACAATTAAAACAGACTTTTCTAATTAATTTTGTATCGTGTGAACCGTGTCCCTTTGTAACAACCTGTTGCTGCTAATGCAAGTGCTGTCAAAAAAAAAAAGGGGGGGAGAGGAATTTAAAAAAGATAGTGGGAGGGGGAGAAACCCAGAGGGAGTGCTCTACAATTGCATTTAGTTCAAAAAGAATGGCAAAGCAGCCGGTGAGATTTGTAAGACTTCTGTCTCACTCGCGAGAAGGTAATTACAGACTCAGAAATATGAATGTTTATATATATATTAAAAAATGCTCAGTATTTTGATGCTGTCTGGCATTAAAGCCCCACAATTGCTTAATGCTGCCAAATCTAAAAGAGATGTACAAATCAAAACAAACAAATAAATACAGGTTATAGACAGGCCAAGTTAGAGAACAATAAACAAAATGAACACACCTCATCAGAATTCCCCCCCCCCACGCTTTTATTTAATTCATCTGATTGTATACACTCCTCCCGTCTCCAATTGGTGACTCTGGGTGACCAAAAACAAATTAAATGGTAATTTGAAAGCAACAACAAAAGATGTTTTAAAACTAGGTAAACATCTAAGCATATAAACATAATCAAGGTACAAAAACCAGCCACAAAAACAACGTAACTCTATATTTGATTTGTTGGAATTGTTGGAAGAAATATCCATCTAGTTCAGTTCCAAGCTGGGAGAAATACACTGGGAACATGGAGGCTGATTGGAAAGATGGTTTATTGATGAAGCGTAACCACATGGATTTGTGGTTGTGGGGCAGCTGACAAAATGGAGTTGAGTGGGGTAGTGGTGTGATACCGTCTTTTGGGCTTTGCACTTGAGCTTCCTGTTCCTGTGCAAGAACATATATTCTATTGACTGTTGTCAGATTCCTATGCGGTGATGTAGGGATTATGTAGGGGTCATAGCTGGCTCTATAGGCAAACTACAAATCCTAGGTGTTTGTCTGAGCTATGTTTGGTTGAAGTTTGGACTGCTCTGAGATGATGCAATGAAGGGCCTAGTGTTCTGAAAGGGTGTTGGGCAATTCCTATTGTGGCTTAATGGCTTTGCTCTGTGTTGGATCTCGAGTGAGGGCTACTCCTATCATTCTGCCTTTGTTCAGATTTTGCTGCAGGGAATTTCGAAATATCCTATCTTGAATGGATTACCCAAATCTGCATTTCTAAAAGTTGCCCCAGCTCAGTATCTGCTGGGGCTATTAAGAAAGACTGAGTCCTAAAAAAACCATGTTTCTCCATTTCTCATTTAGGGAAATATAATATTCTGCCTTTTATAAATATTCCTCAAAATATCTCATTCTTCTAGGAGAGGGGGGTGGGTGCTGACTTTTTACAGTATATACTGCTCGTTTGATGTTTTGTATGCAACTTTATAAGACTGTGTTGCAAATATAATTTAGGCCTATTGTCCCATATGATTGGATGTTCTATGTGGCTTGAGAGAACGATGGGATCTCTGTTTGTGCAAACACATGCACACAATCACATACAATCACACACACACACATAGTCCTTGAGTTACGAACACAGTTGGATCCAGAATTTCTGTTTCTAACATAAGCAGTTGTTAAATGAATCACATTCGATTTTAGGAGTTTTTTTGCCACAGAAAATCACTGCTGTTGTTAAGCGAATCATGCAGTCATTAAGCAAATCAGGCTCCCCTCCTTGAGTTTGCTTATCGAAAGTCAGCTAGGAAGGTTGAAAATAACCATCACATGATCCCGGGAAGCCTTCAATCACCATTGTACCAAATGAAGAATTTTGGTTTGAATCTAAAAAAAAGAATTAGGGCCAGAGGTGGGCTTTTTCACCCCAGCACCGAAAAAGTGAGCAGGCCTGTGCGGCCTTCTGTGCATGTGCTTTTCTCGTGCACGCTTACATGCATGCGTATAACTTAAAAAATGCAGCTAAATGGGATGGCACAGCGCCGGCAGGTTAGAACTACCAGAACTGATACGAACCGGCTGAATCCCATCCCTGATTAGTGGGGGGGGGGGGACATGATTTCAGAATTTGTTCTGCCCCAGCTACGGACCCCAAAGAACGCAGCACACACAAAGTCTGTACAAACCTTGGTTTACTAAATTAAATCAGTCTTTTTCAAACAAAGGCTGTTAATTAACTTTCTTAACAGCCTACAAGAATCCAAAGAATAAATCATCGTAATCTTACTATGGTTGGCAGAAAGCCCAGAAGCAATTTGCAGAGAACTAAGATCAAGGCACAAAAGAGAATAAACGAAGTTGTTCCCTGCAAATTGCCTCAGTCATTGTCCTTCCTTAAATAGGCTAAGGGAGTGGCCAATTAGCCCCAAGCCTTACTCTCGAGGAGACCTCCTCCTGAGGAGCCACTCCTGCCTTTTGGCAGCTCTGTGCGCCCTTGCATCGAGAAGAGGCTCCCCCTCTTCTTCCTCTTCACTTATGGGAGCTTCTGGAGGTTCTGAAGGCCCTGGCTGAATCCCCGCCTCTGGCACCACATCTTCTCCAGCCTCCTCATTGTCTGACTTGAGTGTCAGCTGCACAGGCTGCTGGTGCAGCACCACCCCAGCCTCCTTGCTGTCGGAATCAGCTACTAGCTGCACAGGCTGCTGACGGGCCACAACACTATTTGAGGGGCTGCCACAAAGAAGAGGGGGTCAACTTATTCTCCAAAGTACCAGAGGGCAGGACAAGAAATAATGGTTGGAAACTGATCAAGGAGAGAAGCAACCTGGAATTAAGGAGAAACTTCCTAACAGTGAGGACAATTAACCAGTGGAACAACTTGACTTCAGAAGTTTTTTAAGAAGGCTTTTAAGAAGGAACTGGACAATCACTTGTCTGAAATAATATAGGATCTTCTGCTTGAACAGGGGACTGGACTAAAAGACCCTTTCAGCTCTCTTCTATTCTAAGTAAGAGTATTAAAGACAGACTTAACATAATTTCAGAGATGGCTCAGTGATGCTATGAAGATGCTGCATATCACAAGTGGGGAGAGCTCCTCTCTCTCTCTCTCCCTCTTACTTCTTTTCAATTCTGGACAAGATGATAGAAGAGGAAGATTCTTTTGCAGATTATTTTATAATCAACATAAACTGTTGAGCTATTCTTAAAAAGTACTGAGAGCCCTTAGTTTGGAATATAAGTAGGTTTTATTAGCATAGCAGTATAATGTTTTTTAGCCATGATCTACCCATTTTAGATCTTCCGAGCTAGAAGATCCCTAAGATCCCTTCCAATTCTGTTGTTCAGCATTCTGAATAAATCTTTTGTCCTCTCTTCTCCTCTCTCTTCCCCTCCCCCCTCCTCAAATTCTTCCATTTCCTCTTGTTATTTGCTCATTTCAATTCAAGCAGGATTAGCCTTCTTAGATTTAATATGTTTGCGTACATAAAATTCAGGTCGTAATTGAAAAGCAGGATATCTAATTGTTCCTTCGTCTGTGCGATTCGGAGTGCGGTTGCAGAATAAACAACCAGCTAACAAAATTAACCACGGCGCTCATTTTCCCTCTTAATGCCGATTTTGAAATGGGAATCCATCACAAAAAAGCAAGGATTATTTCAAAGGATCAACTTTAATTGGCAATGTACAGCCTTCCAAAAAAAAAAAAAAGAGGAAAGAGCCTCAGTGTTATAAATATTGTTATCTGAAATAAAGAGAACAAAAGAGTTTGATAAAATGGCTTTTGAAACGAGGAAAACAAAACAAAACACTTTGCAGTTCTGATTTGAAGAGCTGGTGTCTAGACATGGCTACCTGTGCTCCACATTTCGCCTTGCTCAGGTGAGAGCAGAGGTGGAATTCAGCCGGTTTGGACTGGTTCGGGCAAACCGGTAGCACTGACGAGCAGTTGGCCCCGCCCACCTACCCCCGCTCTATCCTGCCCTTTATTTCCTGCTTTGTAGCTCATCTCAATCGTGCAGCACAGCTGATTTCCCCCCCCCCCCTTGCTGTTCTATTTACCATTGCTGACTTGGAAGGTAATGTTGTGACCCAGGCCCACGTAGTTGATATTAAATGCAAAACAGTTCCAAAAAACAAACAGATTTTATTAAAACAGCTGAGAATTAACTCATTCTCAGCGTATTCTAAATGAAATGAAAGCAACATCCTTAAAACACCAGTCTTTAGTTTATCTCTGACCTTGGGATAATTAGGCAAACTGCCAAAGGCTTTTCTTGGCAACAGTTCAGGAACAGAAGAAATAACTACAGCCAAACAAGAAGCAATTCTCTCAATGGTTGTTTTCCGGCAAAGAGGCCAAGAGCCGTTGCTGGTCTTTTAAGCCTTATGGGAGGGGCCAATCATCTCTTGGCCCTGCTCCCAAGTCATCTTTTCTGCTTTAGCTGCTCCTGCCTTCTGGCAGCTCTTCTCATACGTGCACTAGGAACAGGCTCCTCCTGTTCCTCTGCCTCTCTACTGTCAGCCTCTGGAGGCTCCGGAGTCCGCACATCACTCCCCGATGGCCCTGGCCCCATTGCCTCTGATGCAGAGCCCTCATCTGGGCCTTCCCCAGCCTCCAGGACTGGCCCATGTTCTTCCTCAGCCTCATCGCTCAGCCTCATTGCTGTCCGACTCCACTGCCAGCTCAGCTGCAGGTAAGCAGCTGAGCTTCTAAATGCTCCATTTTCAGTGCTGTGCACAAGCACCTTAGGCCAGGGGTGGGTTCTACTTAACTTTACTACCGGTTCACAATGGGAGCTTCTGCACATGCGCAGATCACCAATGATGATGTTGTGGTGATGGGTGGAGCCTCCCGCCGGTTTTACTACCAGTTCTATAGAACCGGACTGAACCGGGGACAACCCACCACTGCCTTAGGCGTGCGAGGGAGAGAGTCGCAGGCTCACTGAATGGATTGTTAAACCAGCAGCATTCCACCATGGGTGAGAGCTTAAGTGAAGTCACAGTTACCTTGTTCATTGATGAATTTATCTGTGTGGATAATTGTCCATTCAGATGCATTCCAAACCTTGAGTTGGATGAGGGTCTTGCATCATGTCCCCCTAGCAATGGGAAGGGGAAATGGGATTTTTGTAAGAACCTCTTATGGAATATCCCAAAGGTGCTTTTTCCAAGAAACTGGACTTTCTGGTTTTTCTTGCAGGAACTGGGAATGTCTAGTTTAATGAAAAGAAGGACTAGGGGGAGACATGATAGCAGTGTTCCAATATCTCAGGGGCTGCCACAAAGAAGAGGGAGTCAACTATTTTTCAAAGCACCTGAGGGTAGGACAAGAAGCAATGGGTGGAAACTAATCAAGGAGAAGAAAGCAACCTAGAACTAAGGAGAAAGTTCCTGACAGTTAGAACAATTAATCGTTGGAACAACTTACCTTCAGAAGTGGTGAATGCTCCAACACTGGAAATTTTTAAGAAGATGTTGGATAACCATTTGTCTGAAGTGGTGTAGGGTTTCCTGCCTGGGGCAGGGGGTTGGACTAGAAATCTCCAAGGTCCCTTCCAACTTCTATTCTATTCTATTCTATTCTATTCTATTCTATTCTATTCTATTCTATTCTATTCTATTCTATTCTATTCTATTCTATTCTATTCTTTGAAAACGTTTTGCTTCAGCTTCTTCAGCTTTTCTGGATGAGAAGCGAAAGTCTTCAGAGAAAAAAACAGAAAGTCCAGTTGCGTCTTGAAAAAAACATTTTTGGGACAACATGACCTGGATGACTGAGAGTCCTATTGAATAAAAATAACATAGGACCCGATATGCTGAATAGTGCTTCAGAGTGCCACAGTAATCCACATGTGGTATCTGCAACACAAGCACACAGTCTGCTTAAGTGTATATGTTTATGAGTGTGTGTATATACGAGTGTATTTTCTGTCAAATATCAGAATGGTGAAAGAACAGGAACCAAAGAGTAACTTGCGAGCAGAAGCACCTTCTAATCACAAATTAAGGCTCCATTTCAGTTCTCAATCATAGTATTCAGAATTCTTATTTTAAGATGGTATTTTGAATGCAAATGTCAACTAATTCAGTCAAACACAAACCAAAGAGATGGTCTCTTTTTTAAAGTCAAATCTGAATTTAAAGATGTTAGTTTCATCTATTTTTCCCCGAAGACGAGAAGCTTATCCCTTTAGCAGAAACCTGCTATGTCTGGAAATTTAATCTTGTTCTGTTAGGGAAAAGCAAGGAAAATTAAATAAAGCCATTTCTGAGTAGTAGGGCAAGAAAAGCCCTGATTTTCTAAATCTCTTTTTGACTCCGACCTTGAGACAATTTGATTCACTCTCAGTATTGGAGCAAATCCAGCAAATTCAGACCTAATTAAGATAATATTCTATTTCTCTTCTCTAAAATTTGTTGGTCAGTGAATTTACTGTGTGTTCCCAATGGGTGATGATAGATAGATAGATAGATAGATAGATAGATAGATAGATAGATAGAT